>QRAM01000022.1:0-100968 GCA_013436055.1 Halocynthia roretzi | reverse complement strand
CCCCCCCCCCCTATTTAACGGTCTAATAGTGAGGAGGAGGCTAGGTCGTTAATGGCAAAAGTTGTGTTTAGCCACTATTGGGAAACGTAGCTCAATTCTCTAATATATATATCTTATGATGTGTGTATAAAGTGTGTCATTAATCCAAAGTAACATAAAATTCATTAAATGCTATGTAAATACGTAAACAGTATTTACACAATAGTTTTGAACTCAGAGCTCAACCAACATGTATTGTTCATGTTACTCACCGAAACGAAGTAAGTCCATCTAATCGTCTACCAAAAACAATTATTTCTGAATACATTTTATTTTGACTTCTGTTTAGCTTATTCCTATTTAATGCAAAATGCTATATTATTTTTTGTCTGTCCGTTAAATATAGGGTTTACTGCATTGGTTCCTGGTTTTTGCAACATCTCGTGTTTAGTGGACACCAGTTTTCTATTTTCTCTTAACGATATGCAAATAGCAGTGGATTGCTTAATAGGGGAACGTTATGTAAACGGAATTGTAATTTACTTACCCTAATTCCTCTGCGCATTACCGTATGTTTTATCGCACCACTTGACGTAGAGTCATCTTCGTACAATTCCCCAAACTTGCGCTGTGATACGTCATTCATACTTTTATTCCAAAATTCGATTTTCATTAACGGTACATAAGTGAAAATTAATCACCGACTGCACGCGTGTCTGTGTAGTTTGTCTTTCAACACCTATGCATTGTAAATACGTTTTGAGTGACCTTTGCCATTGCTTCGTTTATAATTCGATTTTAATCCAGCAGAACGCAGCATCGATATTACATTTAGTTTGAACTGCGACACCCCAAAACCTAGGATCTTTTCTGTAAAGCCAGTGATCTATGATCTAGCGTCATTAATTATACCACGACGGCTCGAGGGAGTTTTAGCTCGGCTGTTTTTCTTTGCAATAATTAAATTTCGCCTACAGTTAAGTGTTAGTGACATGGTTGGTAATTAACAAGCATATATTTTGGCAGAATTAGAATGCACGTCTTATCTAATCAACATAGCCATTTCGTATTTATTCTCTGGAAACGCCGAGTAAGCTTGTTGGTAACTCTTTAGGAATTTTAGACGATAAACATCAAAACACTACAGTACTCCAAAAAACTTTATCAGTGCTACACACTGGAATTTCTAATGTTGAATTTAGCGTAGCAGAAATATTGTGCGATACCATTGCTGTAGAATCGGGTGAGTCGTAGCTACCCAAAGTTTTCCACTGTGGACAGTATACGTATTTCATTTACTATACGGGAACTCAGATACACGCGTTTCGGAGTATTCACACTTCTTAATGAGACTGCAGTCACAAACGTCTGATTCCATACCGTAGAGCCCTTCTAAATGCATTACCGTTGCCACATCTGAACCTGCTCTGTATAATGCCATATTTACACTTATCATTACTTATCAAAATACCTTCACAACCTCTATCCTTCCAACGCTCTTGTGGTACCGACTGGTTTCCCGAAACTTGGTGACAAGTTTAAAAGGTTAGGTATTCCTTCGTATGGTATGAACCAAGGACACGACAGAACGTTTAAGATTAGGCTGGTTAGGTTGCCTATTTTCGCATTTAATTCAAACATGAATTGTGTATTAGCAAGAATAGGGTTGCTGTCTGTCGGATGACGTCTTTAATGCACGTGGCAATTGAAAAAAAATGTGTTTATTCATGAAACACCGTGTATTCTGTCTTGTTGACTCTAATTTTTTATCGAATAGAATTAATTAGACAATGGAACCCCCTGAAGGTGATGCCCCGTAAACTTATGTAGCATCAATCATAGATCAAAATGAAAATAGATGACCTGATAATTACAGCACGAATTTTACAAGTGTTTAGATTTTATTCTGAAATTTTATCTGACTTCTGCTCGATGATTAACTTTTATCATAGACTTTCTTGGCTTCTAGACCATCATTTCAGGTTCATGGTTTCCTTTGCGATCATCTCTATATCGTTTATAATACTTCCCGGTTTCTCGAGGGAATAAATTTAATTCAAGTGTCTGATTTGTGCCGGGAATTCATCGCTGATATAACCTGTCAAACGTAAACCTTTATACATGAGCAGTTGAAAGATCGATAATAATCAATGTATTAATGATCCGATTTCCGTTCATTTGTTTATTATCGTAACACAGCAAAAAAAACTTGTACCGTAGCGCAATTTTATACCACGTTACTCTTTTTAATTCGTTTTCCATTAGATAAAAATTCACTGACATGAAAAAATAAACATTTCTGATTCCCGGTTTCCTAGTTATGATGCGTTTTGGCATGTATGTATTGAAATCGATTATACAGTAATAGGTGTAGTCGCTTGACAGCGAGCAGTTCCGCGAGTATATTAATCTATATGTATATATATATATACAGTGGAATCTCGGATTTTGTCCGTTTCAGTTGTTGTTATTAAGGAATGAAATTGCTCTGGAGTTCGTCTGAAATTTCGATACTCATCGCAAAATGCAATAATAAGTGTTTTTGATTAGTCAACATGGCTCCTGAGAATTATTGCCTTGATTTGCGTCATTTCTAATTGTCGACCTATTCCCACGAATCAGTTAATTAATCAGCAAACTGAAGTTCCCTGAGATTGTTTGTTCGTTTTTATGTACAGTAATTATGGTGGAAAATAGCGTAACGTGTGCCCCTGAAATAAGAATACAAACATATTAAAACAAGTTTCGTTAAAATGAGATAACTCATTACCGGGTAATTAGTTAATTGCTATTTTCCACTGGGTGGCGCAAGGGATGTCTTTGCTCATCGGAGCACAGTTGGTGCCATTTTTCTTCAATGAACCTTAAATTAGCTCGATAAATTGGGTTATTTGGTAACCCAACGTGCCACGGATGGTTTAGCAATAATAATAGTTCAGTGTATATATACGTGCTGTTTGCTATGCCACTATAAATGGTACAGGGAATTTCTGTAACCGGGGAATTTTAGAGACCAAAAACTAACCCCAAATTGTTAAGAATTACACATAATCCCTGACTGAAACTGAAATTTTCAGGAATTTTACGAAATGTAATGTATATTTACGTATCAACGTTCACGAATTCTCTTCAAGAGAATAAACGTAATACTGTACTAGATCTCCTCGATTGTATATTTTAACTCTGTTTCTAACCACATCTCACCTGGGTTCAATCTATTCTTATGCCACGTGTTTGCACTACATATGGAAGGTACACGGAAGGTTTATATTGTTAATGATTCATTGGATTTGGGCTTGGTCGGTATTTATTAATCAATCAACTGAAAAGCATAACTTGAAGGTTCATGGATGTGATTCAAGGGTTCGTGAAGGTCGGACAAAAATTAAAAAAATTTACTGTCCTTTATTTTAATCTCGCTGATTGATCAAAAAATTCTGCTGAGTGTTCCATATTACGCGCGATTCAATTTTGGAGTTGTAAATGTCAAATTATGAATTATATTTATTGAATTCAAAATGTATTGTTTATAGGTTTGTATGCATTTTCCCGGGGAGTTCCGTGACGCAAAATAGTTTAAGAACCACTGGTATATATCGTATGGTTTATTGTAGATAAGGATTTTGACGAAACCGCGTGTATTGAGCTATTAGTTACTTTTACTGGTTCGAGTAACAGATTTGCGAGTTCTTGTGACCTTTCTTCTAAATCGGAAAAATCATTATCAGAGAAAATTTTTGTTAAAGAATGAACTGCTAGAAAATTTTATCAAAATTTATTTTGTATCCTATATATCCTCATCTGAAAACCATAAATAAGGTTTAGAGAAACAAAAGAAATTGAATATAGTAACAATTATTTTAGGCAAAATTATTCAAGGTTATTCCGAGTTCACGCCACCCTGGGACAGATGCAATTTGTGTATCATCATTGTTTTGATTAAAACATTGGCTGTATATGTATCTAAAATCTTATTTTAATATTCTCATCGTTCGCAAACAAACAGACCACGTTCGGTCTCACGATTCCAAGCAGCTCCCGGTGTAATTGTTTACACTTGGCTTATTATCAAATATCTGACGCAGATTTCCAATCGAAAGGTCAAAAACCTTATTGAACTTTTTGATACCCAACCTTCATTAAAATAGAGATATGGAAGTTTTTGACTGGGAATTCGAAATACATCGTCACACGACCTTTTAACTGGGTGCCATGCAACAATTTGTTAAGACGTCACGAATATACAAGTAGAAGTGCTTGTCCGTTATACGCTAAGGCTTACGTTGGATTTTTGGATGGGAAAGGCTTTTGCAGGCAATGCATGGTAACTCGGCTAGTACCTTAGATTTATGAATGATTTCATAATTACCTGTTGCGATTTCTGTTATACAATTAATTTTGTAAGACGGTGACATTTTTTCTCCTGGGCTTTGTTGCCTTTTTCGTCTTTTCCAGGAATTGGCTCAGCTTCCCGTTAGCTGGAATTGTTTTTCTTCGATTTATCTGCACTAAGTTTTAACTCATGTCGTGATCGTGTAAATAGACCTCGGGCAGTGTTGTGAATCACTATTAGCTTGTATATTTATGATTTCAAGCTCGATTAAAAATGATCAATAACAAGTCAATTTCAAGATCGTCTGTGCCAGATATTTTCACCACGATAAAGCTATATTGTTCTGCTTATACAGTCATTCGTCCATCTGGGATTCTGCGTTTTTGCGGTGTCAGCTGAACTCCCATTATTTTGAATAACAATGTGGGACTATCTTATCTCCCAAAAACTTGAAACATAAATGCAAATTACCGTATTTTCAGGAGATTTATCCATGGTTGCCTGGAGCATAGTAATGCGGTTGCTATGCGATGAAGACCAAGATGTCCGTTTTATTGCATCAAAGATCGTGCATGAGATTGCGCTTGAAACTGATGTTACCGATTTAGGTATGTATCCTTTATGAAATTTAGTGGGAGAGAGAGTGGCTCTGAGGTGGAAAACGAGTCTCCCGAACGAGAGGTAGAGGTATCAAACATCACCAGGGCCATCTCCGTGACCTTTAGCAAGTCACGATCACTCAGGTCACAGTCAACCGAGCTGTTGAATAGGGTACCGGCAACGCCGGGTACACTGCAGTCATGATAGTGACCTACGAGGTTATAATAACTCCCGTTAGTGGCTGTAGGTAATTCCATAGCACAAGCTCCTGAATAACATATAAGGAAATTTATAAAACTATGAATGCCTATTTACAGTGAAGAGTGATATTTAAACTGGTAATTATAATTTCATTATAATTATATGATCATTTTATGTGAGTTAATCAAAATCTGTGTTGTATTTTAATGACATAGTCGAGTGAGTATCTCTGGGTAATGTTCATCTAATTTTGATATGCAGAAACACAATTTCCTGGGGGAATTGTTGTTCGTAAGTCGATTAGGTCATCGAGTGATATTATTAGCATTTCTTCGATATTTTTACTAGGCCAGTAGTTTTGGTCCTTAGTTATTGACATTTATAAGAAAAATCTTCATAATTTCAACCCATGATTTTAGATCATCCGCTCGTTGACACCCTTGCCGTGGAACATGCAATCGTGACGTTCGTTCTAACGCACGGAAAACGTCTTACAGACGCCTGTCGTCACGCCCTGCGTGAAATGACTACGTGCGAAGCTATTGTGGCCCCCTACAACGTCGAGGCAGACGTAAGTAGTGGTCTATAAAAAGATTTGTTGGTATTCTTCCAAAGTTTTCATCGGGCAGTCATAGTCTATGGTTCGGTGTCATTTCATTCATTTGACCGCAAACTAGATGGCGCTAGATAGCAGTATGTCGTCTACGGGTTGAAACGACCTTAGTTAAACCACGATGAACTTGGAGCTCGTTTTAGCGTGTTGATAGAAATTTGTCCAGAGTTTTCGCTGAGAGAGGAATACTGTGTGGGAATAATTACATTATCATCCAATAAATAGCATCTGTTGTGCTTGCTCAGCAGAAACCATTGTAAGTCACAAAGTGCAACCGAAAATAACATTTTGATCGCGCCTTGAACACTTGGTTCGAATTGACGGTGAACTCGAGATCAATCAAGCCACTTTTTACATGACAGACTGAATTACTCTTACTGTATGCAAATGCATGAATACTGGTTTCGAACTGAACTTGTAGATGAAAACATACGATATTTCGTACAACAATGTCTTGCCATTGGGAGAAACCAATTCTTCTGTCTGTTTTACTTCCCTTCATAGAATACTTCCCGTTTTGTGTATTTCCGGTTTGATTACCCTTACAGACAGTGCTGCTTTTATGGTCATGTGAGAGATCCTATATTCAAAGCATGCGTACATGGCAAATGCTAAATCTTAGATCATCCATTATTGTTCCAGATGTTTTGTTCGTCACTATTTCCGTTTTAAACTGAAATTCCTTGAAATTGAGTTACTTCCGGCTCTGATCGTTGAACCATGCCGGAAATGGGAACTGAAGTGAGATTTTTTAGGTGAAGCGTGATTTATCGTAGACGTTATCTCATCACATGTTAACCACCAAACGAAGTTTTGCTAATGTGCATGTAAGCGTCTGATTTATATATTCAAATCGTTATGTTATAGAGGCATAATATATATTAACCCCCCCCTATCCAAGTTTGTTTGACGCAATAGGTAGATTCTAAATAATACGCCTAAAAGTCTGATGAAGATTGCTGTTATTGAGAAATTTGTAATTGATTTTAATAGTTTGAATCCACAAATCTTATTTGAAAATCGAAAATCGTCCAGTCATCCAACCCATTTTACCTGCTACCTTTATTATATCCTAACTATACCGCAAGTTCATACTTGCAACACTTTTATATCCCATTGCTGTTGTTATTCGTTGTAAGATCGAGTCTTGAGCGATCACACGGGCTAATATTACATGAAAAAAAACTCGGAACAGACATACATATAAGGGTTATTTTACTCTTTTAATGAACTTTGAGAAATTCAACATGGAAATATTGAATTCACTGTCCTTCCACGTTCATTATCAACACTCGTCACATGACATTAACCCAAACTACGTCCATTTCTATTCATATGGTAAATGTCGCAGACTAATTGCAGCTTTGTGGATTGATTATAGGAATGGTTATTTTAAACAATGATGGCGGACATGAATTATTTCGATTGAATGATATGCCTTAGCTTTAATCTTGGAAGTGAATGCGATGTATGAGTGATATCATTATTTATGATTGCTGAGCGATACATTCATGTATACGTGATCATCATTGTTTAGTATTGATTCCGTGATGACCTTTACTTTCGAGGGCTTGCATAATTGCATGACTCTAATGGATAGCTAAATGCATATCATAACCTTAACTTAACCTTCTAGGTTATTGAAATATCGTACATTAGTTTGGTATCATATACAGAATATCTATCCACGTCACAGTGCAATAATGTCGTAGTATATTTTATAGTTAGTACCATCGTTATAGTTAGTCGATAATGATGAAAGACTAAAACTGGGATTAGATCGTCGGCGTTCAAGTGTATTTCTTCGGTCCCAGTAAATCTTTCAATATATTCTCCTGAGGGAATGGAGCTTTGATCTTCAAGAGTAAGCTTTTACACAAACGATTGGTTAGCACGTACATATCGGTTCTTAGTCGTCAAAGAGGCAAAAGGCTTGTACAATTGTGATAGGGGACAGTTGTTGTTGCGAAATTGAGCTGGTCACGCTCGCCTTCGTCATTTTCACAACAATTTACATGTGATTTGTATACTCATTCACGTTATGTTATCTTACCACGTCCTTTGTGACAAATACTGAAACGAAACTTCTTCCCTCCCCTCCAACCACGTTAAACTAAAAGATAACATTACGTAATAGTCACATGCTCGCTGTGATGTAGATTCAGTTTTTACCACTGTGGGGCACGTACCAACCGCTCAAGCACTGATATAATCGGTACAACATACAAGTGCAAATGGTGTAAAATATTGTTTCTAGTTTTCGGTGTTTAAGCTGTGAGCTATGCCGTTGCAATCAACTACTGGTCAAAACTGTCATTGTAATTTGCTAATCATGTAGTATATTTGAATGAAGTATGTACATATTAACCACCAGATGGATAATATTTTGCAAGAAATATCTTGCAGGGTAGGATATTATACGACATAAAACAGTTTGGTTTGAAGATTTGACTATTAAGTCATCGCCAACGTCATCACGACCATTTTCCCGTAAATCCAAGTCATGCCATGAACTGCAAGTTTTTTTAGCATTGTCAGTTTTTCACGTAAACCTAACTTGTTGTTTCTTCGTCGATAGTTGCTCTCTACTCCGATCGACCAAAATTGCCACAGCGATCGTTTTGTCGCAAACCTATTCAGTCGAAGCGAAACCAACACTTATCTGGATTGCCCAGAAATTGCCAGAAAAGCCCAAATCGGTCTACGACTCTTAGACGAATTTGTAAGCGGCAGAGAACACACTTCCGGAACGATGTCGTCACATTTTCGAGCCAGTAAGTGAAGTGTGAGCGCACTGTTATGATTAACTGCACCTATGACACGTCAGATTTTCCCGTATTCCACACGGCACTTGTAAAGAATTAGACGTATAAAGTTTTAGATTTATAGTAGACACACAGGGATACGGATTTTCTTCTTAAACGGCTATGTGACTTAGTGGAAAAGAGAATCAGGAGTAGCTAAATTTAGCGCGTTCGACTGAACAGAAGGTTATGTAGGTGAATTCTACTTAATTACCTCCCCCGAACATTGCCTGACAAACCCTTACCGGGTTTACGATATCTCGTATAACATGCTATTAACCAATAATACACACCAAGGCTTTATGATTTTGACCTGGATATGGGTTTACATGGCAATTTTACGATCTTCTTTCTGTGTTGACTAGGCATTTACTTATTTATTTCGGAATTTCCATCGCTCGAATACGTTTGACATTTAAACTAGACTTGTGTCGAGCAGTTCTCTATATTCTGGAATTTAGATTGTGTACATGGCAATTTTACGATCTTCTTTCTGTGTTGACTAGGCATATCTACTAATTTATTTAGTAATTTCCATCGCTCGAATACGTTTGACATTTAAACTAGACTCCATATTCCGGAATTCGACAGATTTAGACTTTTGATTGTTTAACAGAATACAGTGTATAAAAATCTCACAATGGTAATTGAAGTAGATCAGTTTGTGTGTAGACGATTCATTGAAGATTGATTATTTATCTCTAGTTTTCAAACTAAAATAAATCTATTCCCATAGCTTTGTGGATTTAATGGGTGGGTGTAATTCAAAAACAATATCTGGAGCTATTTTCTAGTTCGCTGAAGCGAACCCTGGTTGATCATTAAATGAGGAGTTCGTTTACCGACCAGGTCGTTGAAACAGAACGTGGTCGTTAAGTGAGGACTATGTATCTATCTGTATTTGTCAATGTGATGTGATTTAATTGATTCCTACTCTCGTGATGTTAGTGGAACATGTGGATGGTCCATTAAAGACCGAATTATTGAATTTAATCGAAGGTGAAATGTGCTGCATCATTGCCTAGATGTTTATGGTGTTTATGTACAAATTCCCCACGCATTGTTAATACGAAAATAGACTATATATATTCAGAATTTCTTTCTAAATTCACACAAGTATATTGATGATGAGTCACCCGCATTTACATTGCTTATATCTGTCCGATATACAAGGTCGATATTTTCTCTATTAAAACAAATATTTTACGAGTTGATACCGTGTGGATACAGTAACCAAGGCTTCACGGGAGAAATAAAATACGTTTAGCATTACATAACTGTTCTTGATTAGCCTCTGTCGTGTGTTTGTGCACTTTGTTTATGATGACCTGTGACCTGCTTCAATTTGCGTCATCGTTTGTTCCCATAACACACTGGAAATCTTGTTTTATACAGCGCATATAAAGAAAAATAGTAAATCTATTGTTTCTGGTATCTTATTACCTTGAAGCGCTGACGTACAAACATTAATCCTTGCGCACTTGTACTAGGCCTCTAGAAACCAGCTCGTTTGACTTTGGGGAGTGTTGTATGGAGCATTTGAGCTCTACATGTAATAATCGCTTGTTACCATGGCAATCGATGTTTTATCGGCGATTTTTGGTGCCTTAATGTTACATACATTACATTTATACCGTAAGATTAAAAGATTTTAAATTCCTAGAAGATAGACGATGTTCGTAATGAAATAATAGCAGTCACAAGACCGAATTGATTACGTAGGTATAGCATGATGATCACCACCAATCAGCTGATTGGAATACCTCTTGCTCTCCCGTATTACCTTTTTTTTTTAAATTAATGTCACGAGCATGCCAGGAGTCGAGCCTTACAATCTCCTGTTTCGAAATCACACGCAATTTTGCGTGACGTACATACTCGTTAATGATTGTGTTACCTGCTTAGTCACTGGGGGGGATATGATGGACCCAAGAGGTTACAATAACCTCGGTGAAGGTCACCATCACCGCTGCAGTGACCCCGGCGTTGCCGGTACCCTATTTAACAGCTGGGTTAACTGCGAGCTGGTGGAGTATCCCGTATTACTTACGGCCTTTTGCTCACTTCGGGTTTAATATAAGCCATCTCGTGGCATGAAAATTGGCACAGATACGTCGTCGCTAATGGGATTTCAATCGTAATTAGTAATTAAACGCAGTCCAAACATGTCTCTTCATAAGATTCGTGTCTTAATTATTGTACTGGACGATATTGTCTAAAGATGGGACTATTGCGTTCGTGTCCTTCCGGCTGAATATTAATTATAATGATATATGTAATAATGTAATGTAATAATCTTTTGCAGTGGGATTGTGTATGGTCATCCACAGTTATATATGCACAGATATAGCAGTCGTGAATTTAGCGTGATTGATAGACATTGGTCATAGAAAGGTCAATGTCCCTCTTTTTATAATTAGGTTTACCCGCCGGCATATTTATGTATCAATTTATAAACTGCGATTACATGTAATGCGAGAGGAGAAACTCTGTCCTTGTGCTATTTTAATTCGGGGTTGGAATTCCGTAATTACAATGTGGGAAGCCTTTTTTTTCGAGTATATATAATTTTCTGGAAAATTACAAAGATCTTTAATCTGCGTGGATGGTTACTGTGCAATGTGATTCAAAATAAATTAAAAATCATAAATTTGTGATGGCCTATGGACAATGGAAGGCCATATAGTTTCCATTACTAGATACCTCTTATTACAGGTCATATGAAGTTCAATTAATAACAAAAAACCATGCACTGGTGTACTATAAACGTCAAGTTTATTTGAAATAATGGATTCTTTGGTTCTATTTTCTTCCGAAAACAAACAACTTTCGCGTAGGTGTCTGATTGGCATGGAATCTGATTTGTCTCGCTTCAGTTTATCGTCAAGGCATCTGGAAAAAAATAATAACATAGTCTGAGTAGGCTCAGTTGGACTCTTTAATGATACGCTAAATGTTGTCTATTCGTATTTGGTTTGATTCATGATTGCTGCCTGGTGAGCTCAAACTTGACCATCCTAAGTGGATGCTAAGATATTATTTTGAGTTCGCTATACATGTATACATATATATATATATATACAGTGACATCTGTTTGGTAAACCATTGTTTGATAGCCTTGGCCATAGCTATTACATGTGATACCATTTCTTACTCCTGAGTTATGAGGACTCCCCAGCTTTATTAGCTCTGTTCTGTAGTATTTTCTTTCGACTTGACACATTTACTAATAATAGCATTCAACTCGTTCTCTGTATTCCCTACTACTGTGTCTTAGCTACGATTGTTTACCGTGTGTTTACTTACAAACGTATTCGTTTATAGGCAAACATGTATGCTGTAGGTTTAGCGTAGTTTTACCTCTGTGAACGAACGATTTAAGCTTAGCTGGAGGCAGAGAGATTTGCATCGATTCTATATACGAACGCAGTCCATTCATTTTACCAGAAAGGCTTAAAATTACATCCAAACATTCTGCATATTCTATTACGCGCACAATCGTGACCAAATGATCTCTATTTTTGTGTTAATGAATTGCCAACTGACATATTGGTGGCGTATGGCCAGGTTCCTTCGGATTGATCCTTTGCTTGAGTATAATCATGGTGCTGTCGTGTCAAATATATTTATTATGAAGAAATTTATATGGAAGTCCTAGGTCTTGTCCTTGTAGGCTAGGTGAGTGTAGCTGATTTTTTTCTTTCTCACACTAGCTTTCCTGGGAATAAATCTTTTGTCCCACTCCCATATGGTTTGTGATGTTTATTTTATTATAAAATATATGTACTGATGTACATTTTCACAAGAATTTAGTATTTTCCTATCTCAGTTGTAATATAGTAACCTTATTTCCCGTAAATGCAAAAAAATAGTGCTATCGGTGAAAGGTTTTATTCAAAGATCTCTTAAAGATTTTTTACTACTATGCAATTACGTGCAAAAGACAGGAATTGGGAGTTGTATGTCAGATAGTTCAAGTTGGTATTTCCTCCATTTCCATTTCCTCTTGTTTGACACTAAATGATTGTTCTTTATTGCGGTAATTTGCTACGAATGATAAATTTGTTTGCAGTAGATTCTAGAATCTTGTACGCTGGGTATTCGCTGTTGCACTCTTGCTGTTAAAATCATGAACCTTAACGCTGTCAAATAGTTCAATCGGCATTGGTAAAAGCTGAAACTATACAGTACAGTTGCGTTGAGTAGTGCGCCATCTTCTGGCCAGTATATATTCTACCGTGACCCGTGTTCGTGCTTGCTCCAATATAAAGATGCCTGGCCATTCCTCGCATACGTGACTGCAGTTTTATCACATCATATCATACAAAAAAGAGCACGTGGATGACCTTTCGACAGTAAATAATACAAATTGCGTAATACAAACGCCATAGCCTTTCTCTTTTCTTGGTATGCTGACTGCAGTGAGCAGAATACCGTTTTCGGTACGTGCTCTATCTTGTCTGAGGATAAGTGGCGTAAAAATGGTACTGTAGTCGGTCCAAATTTAAAAAGTTCAGTTTCTTAGATATTTCTAAAATATCAGAATCACGTATAGTCGTATACAGTCAAAGTCCTGTCTGAATTTTACCAATGTTGCTAGGTCCAAGTACGAATCATGTATTTAAAAGCCTATGTTAAAGGTCACTCCACTAGATCAATAACCCAATTTGCATGTAGCTTTTTACTTCGTGATCCATTCCTATTTCCGTCCTACCAGTTTCCTGTGTAATTGGTAGTTCATGGAAATCCATCTCCTGTGGATAACTTTCGTTATCTATAGTGTGAAACTGGGACCAGAATTACGTACCGGAATCTCAATAGCATAATATTGGTTGGTTTAAACCGATGAAGTATGAGATATTTGTTGATGTTCATGATCGCTGTTTTTACCGTAAGGCTGAAAAATTCATGGCCTAAGAACTTGAGTATCTCAAACGGGAATTTTTTCATATATATCTGTTCTCTTTTTCAACCCATTCACCTGGAGTGTGATAAAATCATTGTGTTGGAAATGTAAGGCCCTAAATTAATATTTGTAAGTGTGGCAATCAAGTCAATATTGTCGAGTCACAAGTCGAAGTCTTTTGAAAGCTGTCACTCAAGTCAGTGTCACGTATTCATTATTAGACAACACACAACAACCATTCGTAATATTTTCGTGGATGAATTTACGGGGAAGTGTGGGTGGGATATCGGTTCCAGACTTTTATTACTTAAATGGCGCGCATCCTTACGGGTAATCCTGTTGAATAAAGCTATTGAGATACAGCTTAAGGTCCTTGAATGAGTTCTAACCATTGAAACTTTTTGAGAATGATCTAGCAAAATCGAGTCAATACGGACAAAATCATCGCCTGTAGTAGATCCTTCAGCCGGCAATATCGCAATATTTTGTTATTAGTATCTGGGAAACATGTACTGATTGCATGAAATTAATGCATTGCTATGGTACCCATACAAACAGTGGAAGGCCGGGGGATAAATACGAATCCCGAGTTCTTTTAAATGGTCATACAGTTGTTTGCTGGTCTGAGGTTGTTGTTTGTTGCTTTCCTTTGTCACCTAGTTACAGACATATAAACAAAATCATCCTTGAATCAGTCATAGAAACATAAATCCAAAATTAGTTTAGTTTTAAAGAACAGATTTATCGGTTTAATCGGAGTTACTTCAACTTTGTTTATAGATTAACCTCTTGAGTCATTTGCAGTTATCGAATACAAAAATCGTTAATTGACTCGAGGCAAAATTTCACCACTTGTATTGTGTGACTCATTTGACACGGCCTGGAACCATCCATAGACGCATCACTTTACAGTATTATAATTAAATATGGTGAAATAGTCAAGAGTAATGTGTGGTAATTTTTTATTAATGATTATTGGTAAGAACCGATATTTGCCTGTTGTTTTTTCCAACCTTTTCACGGGTTTCTATTCCTTAATTTATTACAAGATTTCTGTTACTAAATTCATCTTGTGATTTTTTAAACGGCATTCATGCGGTGTGTTCGTGAAATGGAAGCGGTTCTTCGCTGACCGCGGGATTTTGCTTATGACTAAACGATTCGAAATATCGCGCTATTAAACTCAATTATGTTCGTTCTTTTTTGTCGTAATTTGTCCAATTTTTCACGTATAATTTATGCCAATACAATGAAATATGTTGTGATTTGTCTGCAAAATACACTCGCGTATACTACAAAGGAAAAATGGCGAAAACCGACATCATTTTCCCTCGTATTCCAGTGCTGTACTGTCAACGATGACAAATGTTCTAAAATATAATTTTTACCCACTCGCAAAAAACAAATAATTATGCTGAGATTCAATTAAAAACTAGAATTGTGCTACAATTATAACAGAACACCTGTTGTAAATAATTCAATTTATCATAGCATAGCATGAACTATATCCATTTCCATTCAAATAACTTCTGTCTTTTGTTAACTTAGTGTAACTTGTAGTCTCTGGTGATAGATGTATACTGTCTACCGTTACTGATTTTTAAAATGCAAGTAATAACCACAGTAATATGCCAATGTTAACGTTTCACTGCATTCATGGGTATGCAGTATGTGGGCGGGTTACCGATTTCTATTGTTGACATTGATTTATTGATCACGGAGCGGGCATCCTTATAGTATATACAATATACAATTACCTTAATTACAGCCGATAATTGAGTAAAAAAATTGATATTGCAGCAACTCGCACTACAAATATATATTGATTAACCAATTCTGACAAATAATAATATAATAATTATAATATAAAACAGCGAATCAATTCAGAGGTTTCAACTATAGATGGGAACCTAGAATTATGATATGCATTTGAATATACATTCAAGATTACACATGATACCGTAATAACTATACTATGCAGCATATTCATTTCATATTTATTGACTTTTCTCATGTATACAATCTAATTGGAATGCAATCATTTGAATTATCGTTCCTTATCGCAATTCCCACATGAGAAAAAAAACAATTGAGATATGATTAAATTTTTAGCAGTATTAACATCGATAAAATCTAGTGAAATATAAACATTTAACACAACGTCATTATCCTGGACTATTATTATCACATTTGTCTTTGTTTTTTGACTGTATATCGCCGCTAAAAATAGCAGACAGTTTAATTTCTCTTGAGAAATGTACATACTCTCCCTTCATACATTACCGCAACTCAACATAGAACTGGAATTATGCAACAATTATAATAGAGGTTTTCACATCCTATAGGATTGAACTTATCGTAGCATAGTATGAACAACAACCCATTTTCCATTCATTGCTAGTAGAGATTTTGGAATTGCTAGTGGATAGTGGTTGATAGTGGAATTGCTAACCTTAATTATCAAATCTTTTTGCTAGTGGAATAGTCTTACCTTAAGTATTGCTAGTAGAGATTTCACCAACCTTAATTATCAAATCTTATTGCTAGTGGAATAGTCTTACATTAAGTATTTCCCATGTTGACTCGCTGCTTGCTGCGTTGAATAATGTAAATAGGATTCTTACTATTTCAAGTATACAGTATCTTATCTTTGTTCATGAATAGTCGTAAAATCTGCATGTGGGCTAGTTGACGACTTCTTTTTGGTATTGATTGATTGAGCGTTGAAACAAACCTCTTGTGAAGCATCCATACAGCATATACAAGAAACAATTGCTTTGAATTGTAGAACTGAACCAGATATCTTGGGTCAAAAATGCTACAAATAATTAGCATTGTAGATGCTTTCACTATAGTGGTAACCTGTAAGTAGCGATTTAAGTAGTACGTCTTGTGTTTAATGAAGTGGGCCCAATTATTTCATCATTGGCGTAATAAGTGAGTAGTCCTAATTTGTGAATGCCATTGATATTAATATGCATTGCTATTTGGTCGTTCACCGTTATTATATTAAAAAAGCAATGTCTAACCACGCTGTCGCTTCTATTTTGTGGCGGTATTGCTTGCTTTACAATATCCCGTAAAAGTGAGGAATACTTTAATTTATACCTGCTATTTGTGGTTAATTAGAAATAGACAGCTTAAATGAAATTCCTATCAAGATTCGGAGTTTTAGAGGAGGATTTCCTTTTCAAAATAAAGTACGCGATTGACGTGACATACGAATACGATGGGGTTGTAGGAAAAAATCGAATTATTGCCTTTGCTGTAGTTTACATGAAATTCAAATTATTTTCTCGTTTCACTAAAATATTCGGTATTCATTGCTGTGAAAATTATAGGGATAGGCGGCAGTGTACACGGCTCTTTCTGTAGTACTATGTCATATCTCGATTCATAAGCTCCAATTTATCTCCCAAACCAGTTATTTTGTTTTTGATTCAAAAACAGGACTCATGAAAGCGCCATTACTACCTTAAATATTTATGATGTGAATAACAATACGAATTTTGTGAAAATATCGTGTGACTATCATGTGATAATGGAGCGTTCTTTTGAGTAAGCGATGAACAATATCCGGGACCTGCTGGTAAATCGCCTGAACCACTGTATATCATATCTATTTTTTTTATCATGGAGAATTATAATACTGGGAAATAATACATGTAAGTACACTTCATGTTATAGAGCAGTCACGAGTCGCGTAAACGTGTCCATGTACTGTCTTCACAAATTACTTTTTACGTTTTCAGAATTTGTATTTTATAAGTTTTCTTTTTAATAATTTTAATAGTGTGGCCATGGTTATAAACGCCAAGAAAAATATCACTTAGAGCTGTCAAAATATGAAAGATATTCTACATGTAGCTAGACGGGTCGACAAATATAATTAGACGTGCTGTTTGTCCATGCCAAGTGTTTCATTTGTCGTGTCATTCCTGGCTAAAGATTACTCTAGAATGTTTAAGAGACGGTGGACATCGTGACTAAAAGGACTTACGTACTATGACATCATGTACTTCGTTTACGGAAAGCGTTGTTTCAAGGTTTCCTGCTTGGGTAACTGTCCTTCACAGTTAATAACTAGCAACTAGCACTATTAATACTAACCTTGCTATATTGGGTTTCGGATGTCACGAAAAAACGTGGGGTAATGAACCCTAAATAACTTGGTATACAACGTTCCGTGTGCTTCTTCCCGTTCATTGCGTTTATCTGCATTGTTCCATCAGTATGTATAGTTTCTCCTGTTTCAAGAAACAGTCGAACAGTTGAATTGTATCGTAATATTGTCAGTTTGAAATTTCCGCACGGTGGCGTTAAAATTATATTCAATGTATTTTTACCAATATACCGTACTTTAATCCAGCGCACTTCTCGATGTTTCCTGCAGGGTACATGGGTCCATTCTTTCTTGTAAACAATATTCGTGAGGGACTTCTGCAGTTAAAATTACCTACACATCTTAACATAGCTGGTAATTACTGAAGAGCAACTATGCCACACGAATTAATGATTCCATTTCCATACATTACAATTTTTGTTTCACTCGCTCCGATTTCGTAGATGACATAATATGAAATATCTATTCCCGAGAGCACAGAGTTACTACACTGTCCTTTTCGATAATATGTCATTTGGCGATTACTTTGCTGATAGGGAACAACTAATTTAATGTAGTTTATGTATAAGACATTGTTCTTTGAATTGAATATCGCATATATAGTTAACTGTGAATTATTGATGCGATGTTAATTCTATGCAGTAATTTTGATGTAGTCAATAAACATAGGTTTACTACCCATAGGGAGATGTGGTGTAATAATCATTCGAGTGACATGCTTTCCCATGAAATGAGTAACTACATGACAGTTTCAAACATGACGTAAATATGCTGCTTCGGATTTATTCTGTCATCATTTCGTTTAAATTTATCCTAATATGGAACATTTACAGCAACGGCAATTCTCACGCCCAGCTTACGGAACGCAAAACCGAAATGTAGTAGTTAGTAATGCGAAACTTGATTAATCATGGCAGGTCCTTGGCATATGCTCCTGACATATATCATTACACACTTCCATTCAAATTTGCCCTCGATAAACTCGACTGCGGTCAAAATAATCTCTGGTGATTTCCATAGAAGTTAATTATTGTTCCATTATGTAAAAATTTCTCGAATTAACTTTATGTGAAAATGTGAAATGCATCACTACATGACTGAGTAGCAATTAAAACGTCACACACTATGCAGAATACGGCCCGATTGGAGCCGCAAGTAAGCCCCTGTCAACGCTGTTGCTGTCGTTGTTTTGTCGTTGTCGCTGGTTCATGCGTTCCTCCTATAATATACTTTATAGACAATTGTAAATAAGATCAAATTCATTCGTACTATATACTTTACAGGTGTTTTAATTCAAGAATTGCCCTAACCCATTTAGGGGCAGTGGAACGGGTGGGTCCATTGCCACCGTTTGAGCCCATTTGAGACACTACATGCATGCACAGCTCTATAACATTAGAATATATTATACCAAATAGTAAAATAAACTTTTATTTAACCAGTTAATTGTATTACTGTGCTGTATTTCACGTAACAGTCGCTTGATTCATTCTTTGTCAGCGAATATGTACTTGATGATATTAATTGCATAAGATAGAAAACAAGAAAAAAATCCCGTAAATATCAAAGGTATTAAATCTACAATCTAAAAAATTTTTCATGCCCATGACCTCGAAATTATTAATTTCGTAATTTGTGCACAGTAAGAGATATATGCCTGTTGCAAATGCGTATTCAATCCTTGCATATATTTTCCGTTGCCTGTCGCTTATGATTCTTCGGATCATAAATCTTTATCAGCTAATAATTTGCTATCTGGTAGATTTGTGGTCACAGCGGTTGGCTTATCAAAGCAGTTAAATTTTATTTAAAAAAACCACCGGTAAGCCTGCACTGCGTTGTCTTTTTGATTAGTCGTAAGAGATAATTTCAACCGAAGTATTGCACAATCTGCAATATTAATTGGGTACTTTTTTTCTTATGTCATATGAAAATTCGTATGTAGGAGTATGTTTTTGTAAGCAAGCATGATATTCGAGCCGTAATAATAAAACGTAATTAGTATTCATAACGGCTGTTGATAAGCTCGTGTTAATTACAGTCTACCAGTTTTCGGTCTAGTTGATAATAACTATAGCAGGTTTCGTATTCACTTGTTCGGTACTGCTGTAGTTTATCATGGAAGACTATTGTTTCAGCTTTAAGTTTTCTGTTTGTCTTTCTCCTTTAGTTCCGTAATAATATTTACCATAACCTCAGACGTTTGAAGTTTTATTTGTCGCGTTCGCTATATATATATATATATATATAAATTGATTTTTTCTGCTTGATTTATGCGATAATGGAAAAACAACATGCTAGTGTAGGCAGTTGTGGTTAGTTACAACCGCCCTACTCGATTAAATCATTATACGTACATGGCAATTACGGTAGATTGTTCTGCCTTGCCGTTTTATGTCATGTTCGCCAAAATTACGTGGTTTCTGTTGCCTCTCTATAAGAGGAGATGGCATTATCTAAATTATCACGCGCGAGCTAGAGGATATGCCTTTCAATTGAGAGGTGGACGGTATATGTGGAAAATCGCAAAAAAACAAAAAAAAAATGCACAGCAGAAGTCCTGATAAATATTCTTCGAATATACGATGTAAGGGTAACTCTCGGGACCTGGGCTTTTTGATGAAATCCCTTTATCAGTTGACGTAATGGGAGATGGTGATGAAATGACGTCTGTAATAAGATTGTAATATCTGTAATATGAATGTTATGATGCGTGGGAGTACAGTAGTCATGTCATCATGTATTACATTCTTAAAAAACATGCATGTAGCTCCTTCGTCATATGCCACGGATTGCTGTATCTACGCGTAACTTAATATTGAGGTAAACCTCAGACAGACATTTTGCGGTTATCCTCTGTAATAACTTACGTCGGAATTAATGAAATCGAGCCTGCTTACGTTTCTGAGGTTGAACTTGCAACAACCAACCATGTCAGAAAAGATGGATTGTTGCTAAATAAGAGAAACCTTTTGACCGCTCAGACTAATCAGAAATAGTTTGCAACTCTTGTACCATAAATGACTTGAGCATTTGCTCTTTACGGTACTCATTCCGTTTGCTGTTCCGAATTTGCATGGGATTGTTGATGGTTAGAGCGCTATTACATTTTTTAATGTTGCAAACAATGGTGTGTTTTAATCTGATGACACATTTGGTACTATTCAATAGTCGACAAATGCAATCATCGCGTAGTGCCATGTACACTGATGGCTATGTTGTTATATGGTGCTGAATTGTACGTGTGCTACTGTCGTATCATCTCCATTAACACTGTATATATAACATGTACTGAGGCTTGGGATTTCGAATTGTTAAAAACTTTGTGGTATTGTGTACTTCTCTACTGCATGGTAATGCACGGTATCAATACATATATATCCATTATTATCTTCCAACCTCAAACCCAGGAATTCATTCTGAAGTTTTTCATGTTCATCCTTGTGTACTGTAAAACCTTGGGGCTTTCCATTTGCATATTTAATGTTTGAGCAGGGTAAGGATGGTAAGAGTTTCACTCTCTAGTAAGTCTAGTTGTTTTGCAATTCACAGTTTGGCATAGTACTGATATTATCATCAGTTCGAAATCGACTTTTTAAGAAAGTGGGTCTACTATGTGCTTGATTTATAACCGTAGTCGTATGCTGTTGAGTACAAAACTGCCTTGAGGGCTGTTCACTTTTGTTTTAAGTGACAGATCTTTTTCACTGTGTAGATCCACATTGTAGATTCCACAAATACTATTTTTTTTCGCTATCAACGTTGTTAATGCAACAAACAAATCAAACTCTCAGTGCATCGCATCAGCTAAGTAGGGCGCGTGGACGCTCTCTTGGGTGAGAGATCGGGGTCCTTTTTGATGAGAAAGTAACAAACCTTGCAAGCGCTGTCGTATCAAGGACACACTGTAGTCTGTCTGTGAATGAATGCTTTATTAATGTGATTTTTGCTCTTGTTCGAATCTCCGTTCCTTCTGGAAATAAGGTATGTTCGTGTATGTATGTCGAGCGTTGTGCTGTCATGGTGTAATCATATTCTTTTCATTTCGAAATTCTCATTTTCTGATGTTGTCATTTGGTTCGTGTCGCTGTATAAAGTAAACTGCTAATGTGTGCTGAGACAACATTGTGACGTAAAATACAATGTGCTCATATCAATGGCTATCCATTCGCATCGATCCGTCGTCATTCAAGAGAGAATTATTAGACGTTTTTACGAGATTCCTACTGAACAAAGGCACTTTGATATTTACAGCTCCAGCTACAGTTCGACATCTAGCATTGTTTAAACTTCGCGTTACTTGCGACAGGCGCACGAACTTGTACCCTGGACAAAAGTTCTTGTTTTGCTGGAGCGATTTCGATGAAGACCTGCGATATTGCGTTGTTTTTCAGTCGATGTACGATAAAGAAACCTACTTCTTGTGTTTTTTTTTATTTTCAACATATTGCTTTAACGTCTCTTTTCCTCCGGGGATACTTAACTCGTAAACAACTTCGTCGTGCGTGTATGCGCTTTCGGCGCTTGTCATTAAAGAGAGAGCGTGAATGTGTCGCGCAATGCTCATACGCGAACCTGGTTTACCCCGCCTCAAGTACGGCGAGATAAGCCGTATACATGGACATAAGGCTATGGGTTTTTTACATGAATTTTAACATTAAACTTGGCTATTTATATTACAGCGAACCCACTACCACCCTATCTTAGTCAAATATATGCTATATTACAATACGTTCAGTAGCTGGTTTTCATGTGATAGAGCAAGGCTTTTATCAGTTTGAGAAATATTGTTTGTTGAACTTGACGAATGCTTGAAAGCGACGTCTAATTCAGGCAATCCCGCCTCGGGTAACAACTTGGTGTTTGCATGCTCCAGTAAGCTCGATAGTTGCAGGGTAATAAAGAAATAAGCAAGAGCGCTATTCGTTAATCTCAATTATGACTCACTTGCGCAGTTTTTTTATGAGCAGGCTATGTTTCCTTAATATAAATTGAGTAACGCTGGTATTATTGTATTTCGTTATCGATAGCTTATGCGGTTTTGTTACACAGCTTAAGATGCTGGTGAGCCGGCTCTTTTCACCCGCATTCCGTCTTTCTCTTTATTGCTCCCAAGCTTCCCAGAGTTGCATATAATGAATATAAAATTGGTTACTGATGTAGCTGTGTTTGGATCTTTTTCGCCTGATATTTGTTATACGCTGCTCGTCGAAGACATATTTCATTTCAAATAGCGGGCGCTCGAAATTATAATGTGAAGCTATACTGAAAGGCTAAACTCGTTTTTCATTTTCTATTTTTTAAAGCAAATAAAATTTGGAATGGGGCCATGAAGCGTCTGCGTGGAACGGGAAAAATCTTTCAAAAGGTCCTTCCAGCTTTATTTTTTACGCGGTGTTTGCCCAATAAGAAATCGATAAGGAGCTACTGCCGTTGAAGCCTATAAGTTACACGAGATATTTGAGATTTATACCTGTATTTTCTTTTACGCCTTTTTTCAAGCTCACCTAATTTTTCCCACAGATAGATTTGAAAATCAAATTATTTAACCGGTCTTAATTTCAACAATTTCTTCGTATTTTTAAATCCTCGCTCCATGAACCGTGATTAATTTGCTGATAATGGTATACGCGTTTCCAAACATAGCCATAGATGGAATGCTACACAATTACTCAGCACGTTAAGCATGTATTTTAATATTAATTAGTGAATTTTAAAGCGCAAACAAACCTATCTGTCTTTGTCTAACCAAGTAGACGTATTTTTTTCCCACTTGCTTAAATGCTCCTTGCGTTTCGAATTATTGGCACAGATTATGGGTTGAGAGTGCTAAAAATCGATGAAAAGTTCCATTAATCAATGACAGAGGTGTGATGATATCAGTATGTCAGTGACATAACCTAGAATTAAACACTGCTGAAGAACGATTGGGAGGATGGGGATTATATTTTGTTTTAACAACACGGTGTAAATCCAGATTTGGACTTGCAGATGAATTTATATCGGTAGTTTGCAAGTAGGTGCGTATTGTAAATCGTTTGCGATGCCATAAATAGCTCGTAAATGTATTAACTTGGCTTTTCGTACCCGCATGCTAATACTCTGTGTTTTTCCTACCTGTAATACGAAAAGTACACAATGCCTATAATCACTGAGTCCGCTTGTAAAGGTTTGAAGAACACTTGTTCTACTACCATAGTTTCCCTGTGCTGCTGTATGTAGTAAGATTTAATGATCAATACTGTTGTAACTGTAAGCAGTCATCACAAGAAGATAGTTGAAGTTCTTTCCCTCTTTATTCAGTGAAATTTCACATGACAGGAAATAGTATTACTGGTAATAGTAAAAAAATAATTCAAATGAGATAATTATATTTATATAAACGGTAAAACCAGTCGTAAAAGCGCAACACACACTAACATACAATGGTGCCATATCGAGCGCAAAGAAGTAAATGCTGTTATGTAATGAAAAAAATCGTTTCTTGGCAGATGACATAGCACGTACTAAATCGACGACACGGCAATTACTAATCCAACGTTCTAGTTTTACATGAATAATGTAAAATGAATATGAGCCGATTTTCAACATTGAACTATATCAGTCATAAGATCTATATAGCAGCGTTAAGAAAACGACAAGCACCTCCGTCTGAAATAATATGTCAATTCCTTCGTACACACACCGACCGTACTAACTTAATTTACCATTAAACACAGGGCCACGCATTCATTATTGAACAACAAGCAGCAGCTACAGTGGTTGTTAGGTGAGCTTAGTCACATTGCTCGACATTCTATTATTATTCAGTCACAGAAACATTCCATGAAATCGTTCAACGGGGATATATTAGGCGCTTAGACACAGCCGAAAAAAAAGGATGGCAGCGAGAACGATAAAAAGTAATAAACAGTTTGACAAGACATCATATCATCGCACGAAATTAAGTAGCATTCCGATAATGCCTTGGTCAGCACAGTGCATTTTCAGTAGTTTACTTCTCTATTGTACTGGAGTTTTTTTTTAATCTGGGGCACGCCGAATTTTGTAGCCTAAAAATAGTTCAATATTCTTATTTGACCAAGAACGCCGGTCGCTGCGGCAGTAGAATTAGCAGCATTTGCCAGTGCGCTTGAGCACACACACTCCCCCAGTACACAGCACGTTAAATATACTGGCTGGCGTAGATGAGAACATTATTGTGAATCACGTGACGGGAAGTTTACTAGCAGCGCGCCAATACAATGAAAATCTTAGGCAATGAGCTGATGATCACGCCAGAAGTCGGTTACCGCGTGCATTTGCTAACTAAATATACAATCGCCTCGTGTTTGCAAGACATCCAACTTTCCGTGGAACAATAATAATATGGATCTGGCATGATAACCAATGTTTCCCAGTGAAATGCCAGATTAGTAATTATGCTACAGCATTCATATTATAAATGCGTCGCTCTGGTCTTTTTTGCATAATGATTTTTGTGACTTTTACGAACGTGCTCACACTTGTTTGAAAATTGCAACACAAAACGAACTAACAAAACACTCGCACGCGCCATCCGATACATAAATTATGATTTAAGTTAAATAAACGCTAAGGAATGCGAAAAAGCTACGTAGTAATAATAATGTGGTAAAAATTCGAATAAGAATAGTGTGGTAATAAATAAACCGTAATAATACAATGTCGAAAAAGAAAAAGAGTAATAATAATAACTTATACATGACCATAAAAAGAAAGAAAAACAATGATGTTCTTTATATGTACATATTTGAATACAATATCAAATTCGAGACATGTCATTCACACCATATCGCTAAAACTTCAGGACTGGCAAGGACCCAGAATCGTATACTCAACACACCTTAATGCACCCTTTTGGCCTATAGAAGTAGAAACGTAGGTAGACTTGTTCAAACGGAATCTAAAATCCATACTAGTTCTTTTAGTACAAGCGAATCAAAACTTCCAGTGTATCGCTGTTGTTTGGCGGGCGATAAAACTATGCCGTTGCGCCAGTGTTTAACTATATTTCTATTTCGAACGTTTGTCGGTATGAGAGCTCGCGATGCTTCAGCCGACGAAAACAACATACTCGATCAGCCCAGTCGAACAGTAACTTCTGGTCTGAATACGCAACCGTCAACGACGAGTGCTAGTTTAAGCGACTGCATTATCATATCACTAAACGGCCTTGATAACAAAAAGGGTCAACAAACAACACAGTGGTTAACTTTCTGATTCCGAAACGAAATATTCTGGATCATTATATCACGGGGATTATTTTTTTGCCAAAGTCCAATATTAGTAAGCACAGGATTGTTCTGTTTCAAACTAAAGATCATTACTGCGGCTTTGTTTGCGCGGAATTTTTGTAACGTTAATACGAAGCGATGGTTTACAGTATAAATAGACGGAAATCTAACGATAGTAGCAGCTAAGTTAGTGAAGTATTTCAGTTTCCAGATTAGAAGCGGAACAGTTCTATAATTTTTTTTTCATAAAATCGTGATAAAACGTTGTGTAATCAAATGCTTATAATAAGCAAGCAGGATAAAGCTAATCAAAGATGTACTTTTTTAGAACTGCAAATAAAAATATTGGCAAAGTAGAGCACTCCTCATGCCGAAGAGTTTTTTTAAAGGCATTTGGTTGTTTTGTTTCTTGGTTGAACCCACAGTTCTTCTAAACCCTGATACTGAATTAATAAGGGCGCTAACCGAATTGAAATCAATACCAGACTACCATTTAGTAATAAATATTATTTATATAGATCAAGTGCATTGTTTAACTAGAGAATCACAATATTAGCAATAATTTAAGTAAAAGTAAAAATTGATAAAAAGGCACTTACATGTTTGTAGCCTCACTGCTTAGCTATTTCCTTGAGAGATTTTAAGTAATTTATACAAATTTTTGGGACTTGGGATTCACGATTTTAAGCGTGAGAAAAGTTTTCCTGCTAGGTAGACATGTTGTCTCAGTAGTAAAGAAAATCAAGTCCATGAAATAGTCTCTCTTGAAAGATCATAAAAAAGATCTTGTCGACACCTTATCTAAAATAATGTCACCTCCGAAAACTAGTCGGACTGGGACAGACAGCGAAATATGGGAAGGCGCTGCTGTCTCGAGGGTGGCGACCCAGTCATAGATTCACGGTCTGAATCTGGTGGAGTGGGTGGACTGCTAAAAGCATCGTCTGCCACTGGCGCATCCTGAATACATCCCTGAGTCGAAAACATATCATAATTGGACATCGGTGGAGTGGACTGCTCGTACATGAGGCTGTTGGTCGTGGGAACGTTGAAATTGAACATGATTTGCTTCCCAGCATTAGGCGAAGTTGGTGAAAGAAGGGTTGAACATTCCAAATCGCTGTTCCGCTGGTAGAAAGTGGGAGAACCACCGGGACTCTGGTTCGTGGGAGAGTAGGACATGCCGCCCAATATTGGTCCGCAGCTCAGCTGTTTGGTTAGAACTGTCAACTGGGATGGTCTGTGATTGAAATGGTTTCTTTCCGACACATGAGGAGAAGGGACAGGGATGGGCATGCCCGGCTGCGAGGAGATTCCGTGATTGTAGGCGGTTTGGTGTGAAGTTTGGTGCATTGTACTGGAAGACTGCATGTTTGTTGGCATACGATTGCCCAAATCCTCTTGGTTGTGAATGAAATCACATCGTGGACCATATGGACACAATCCGCTGGTGTGGAATCTGCGGCATAGTTCGGTTTTGTACTTTGGGTGCCTGATTAGTTGGCGTAGCTCTTGTTTACCATGAGCAAATTGACACTTATCTCCATACTTGCACTTTCCATTTTCCTCAAAAGGTCTACACAGTTCGGTTTTATAACGACTTGAAGCTAAAGGCTGTTGTTGCGGTTGTTGCTGGTCAATGGAAAGGGAACTGGCACCTTCACTGTATGCCCGACTACGGAATCTCTCCTCCGACACAGAATTAAAGATTGTCGCCGTCGCTGCCGTAATGGTTGCAGTCTCGGGGATGATATTAGCAACTGACGTTAACGAGTTCATGTTCATTCGATTCCTAATGGACGCACTTGAAGAAACAGACGAGGTGGAATTTCGTCGATGAACACCGGCCGGTGTTTGAGTTGACCACATGCCGTTCAAAGAGACGTTATTTATCGGTGCGATTTTGTCGAATGCGC
Organism: Halocynthia roretzi; assembly: GCA_013436055.1. Taxonomy (NCBI): domain Eukaryota; kingdom Metazoa; phylum Chordata; class Ascidiacea; order Stolidobranchia; family Pyuridae; genus Halocynthia; species Halocynthia roretzi. The sequence continues at coordinate 73,238 of QRAM01000022.1, read as the reverse complement.
CGACCGGCGACATGCTTGTAGTATCAGCGGAGTAGGGAAATCCAAAATCCAGATTTTCGCCTAACTGCTGAAAATAAAAATCACTTTATATTAGTGCGAGAAATAATATTGTACTGCAAATCTGACATGCAATAACGCGCGGAACATCGATGTGAGTAATGCATTGAAAACTATTCTTCCGCATTGCTAGGTCTTGTCTTAGTTCGGGCCGGGACATGTTTAGACATGCAATTCGGCGGGAGACTTACAGTATGAAAGATATGTTACGTACCTCAAAATCGTTGAAAAGTTTTTCGCCGAACGAAAATACATTCACATTGGAAACCATAGTAGACATGTTCGTAGTTTTCTTTCTGTGCTTCTATGCACTACGACTAACAGAAGTTCCAATAAATCTAGATATTATTACGAGCTTTTTCTGAAAACAAAAATTTCCGTTGAGTAAGATCTTGTATGCCTATGCTGTTTGCTCATTTAGGCGGTATGGCCTCGGCAAAATACAGTCATAGTGAATACAGCTGAACGACTCAGAGACACAAAATCAGAAATTAGTGATAGAGATCGGATACGGTGAATATATAGCCGAGTTATTTTTTCCCTTAGCGAGTGATTTTTTCTTTTTTGAGCCGTACTCTCTCCTTTCCAGTTATCTCATTAAACGCCGGAAATTGACACTAGGTCGCGCTAATGAGTCGCAGGCCAAGAAAACTTCGTATCTTCTGCAGAATACTCATATACGGCATTATATACATCTAATGAAACCTTTTTACAGAAAAGTACAAAATAATATGAGTAATATATTATTGCAAACTGCATGTGTGTTACGGTGGAGCACAGCAATGCTGACTCAAGTGTTAGCAGTTAAGTTTTGTTAGTGTTGCCGATCGTGTATTTGTTGTCGACAATCAGAAATCGCCGACTAATTTATTTTAGATTGATTGATTTTTACTAATTGGTTGTCGCTGTGGCGATTATCTATGGAATCAGTGGCCTCCATCTTTATGAACTTTGTTTATTTTGCGCACTATTCCAAACACAGGTAGCCGATATACGATAGCATGGACCTATTTTACTTATCTAATCTTTGTGTATGTACTGTTATGTGTTTTCATTGGTCTACTTGAAATCTAGGTAAATCCCGTCGTAATAAACAGTGTGCATACAGTCGATTAAGATCTCCAATGCAATAGGCTGAAAGAAAGTACAGTAACTTTAAAACCTCAAGCCTGATGCTATCTGGGGACGAGTTGGTGGTGGGTACCTTTTTCGTCTTCTCAAATCAGGCACGAATTCAGGCTTAAATTGTAATGGAATTGCGTTTCCACTTGTGCTTCTATCGCAAAGGCTATTGCTAAATTAATCTATACAAGGGTATACACTGTGATAGTTTGAATAATTGATATCTTAGTCAATTCTATAATTCTCACACGTCTATCATGGTGGATGGCTGTTTGCCTTTAGTGAGCCTTTATTTGCATGTTGCACCACGCTTTCCTTATGCAATAGAATTGCGAAATTACACTCTGCTCTTAATCCTAGTAATATGATGAAGCGATGGTGTAATGTAGAGCTCTATTGTGTAGCATATGTTAGTAGGCATTCCGGATGCCATGGTAAGACCAAGTTACTCGTGGTTCTTGGTTTCATTATGCTATTTTTGAGAAACGTGGATTACATTTCCTTTTGTATATGTAGTTGTGCCGTAGCTTATTAGATTTGGGTTTGATGGATGTATCCCATTTTCGGTCTCCTCCTTTATTGAAAATGTTGAACAGCAGTAAGTCGGTAATTGATGCTTTAGTGCAAGCACAGCGGTATCGTGTATTTTCTCGCTGGGGTTGTTGCAGTAATTGATCATCAGTCAATTATTTCTGTTAATTAGTACAAGTACACTCGTGCGGATCACGCTGCCCTGTGTAAATATGCTAATCTGCATCGAAAATAAATCTTAAGTTCGTGAGGGAACAGCTCACCGACATGAACGCATATCTTATTATTTGACTATGACATATGCTATAAAAGAATTGACTGTACAACTCCGATGCCCTACTGCGCGTCTAAACAACTAAATCGAGTTTATTTAGCAGTGACGGGTGTTATGATTCCTACGATGTGCGGAAAGTATAATTATCGAAGCAAAATTGTGTTGTAAATGCAAACCGATTTATGCTAATCACCGTGAAGCTTATGCCTGTCGCATTAAGACAGCGCTGGAAGGGGAACAATGAAAATAGGGTATACATAACATATTTCGCTTTTCAATGGCTGGTAGTTTAAACGTGATCTGGAATTCGTCAAGCAAAAAATCTTACGAAAACATTTCGCCAAGCGCTATAATTGAGAACACACAGCATAGCAAGCAGTAAATCTTCCCGCAACTTTTCACGCTACGTGAAACCACAGCAGTAAATGATGGAAAAGTCTTTCTGCATCATTAACACCGCTGGTTGACTTGTTGTTGGGTATAAAGACTCTGCTGACCTCGAAAATTTATGAAAGGGGTATGAATAAATTAGAACTCGCCAGGGGAAATAATCTGGCTTTGTTTAATAACAAGCTACCGGTATAGAAAGCATAAAGAACCCGCTTACTCCGCAGCTATTGTTATTTTTCTCTCTGCCAATAACTCCTTCGCACGCAATACAATGAGGCTTCGTCGATGTGGATGTTGACTTGACTTAGGAGCGAAACACAATCGAAAGGAACTAAGCCAACTAATCTTGCAGTTACTGGTAACTTGAAATGTAAAATCATACAATGCGGAAAGAAAGCAGATTCGGAAACGTTTGCTGTCGCAGTACATTGTACAATTATTTAGTCCATTGCACTACGAAAACTAACAATCCATTGCATGTTTTTTAAGTTTATTTTGGTTATTTTTTCCTGTTACACGTAAAACCGTGTGACCTTGTAAAAAGATTTGGGGATTGATCGTAACCACTGCATTGAATGTTCAATATTAAGCGAGAAAATGCTATCTATTCAACATAAGCTTTCAATAAAGCTGAAACTGTGCAAAACAAGGGACACAGAGCATGGAAATGAAATCCCGTGTTTCTATATATTCGTAATTGGATGTTTGTGATGACCTAAATGTTTATTTTTTGTGGTTCATTATCCGATAATCATGTTATCCACTTCAAAGTACTGTCACTATTTAAAAAGGTAACAAGATAACATTGTTCCTCATTAATATACAGTTGCAAGGGAGGGCCGTGATGAAATCGATTGAAATTAGCAAAATCCAGTCATAGCAATCCAGATATGTCATGTGGGGTCGTCTCCTGTCAATTACAGTGTTCTCATGTTTTCTTCTTCATTTAGATTCGCAGATTTGCAAGGAATAAATATTGGAATCGCTGACAAAGGATAATTGCTGCGGCGTGTGTCGACCAATGCATTGTTGACGGATGTGATGGAAAAAAGGAGGAAAACTGCTCCAGTAAACAACGATCTTCCGATGTGAGAAACAGGTAATTATCACGTCAATTTGTTTTTGATTATGCCGTAATTGGTACAGTATACAAACCATGATAACGCAAGGTGTATATTTTGAATACAACGACGAACATCCGAAATTCCATAACACTAACTCGATCATACGCTCTGAATGACGCAATGTATGTAGTACACGTTGTCTTTTTAAAATTATTATTATTGGGGCTTAACCAAATCAATTCATATTATTAGGCATATACTTGGGAATACGTACGACTTTGTAAAATATGAATGGGTACATCTCTTAATACAATGGTGCTTCTACTGCCTCTACCCCGTCCAAAATGGATATCCATAGTGGGACCGTGTATACACTACCCATCTTCGACGGGTTTTGATATTGAGTAATTCCTTGAAATTCAAACCCCTAGCGTATGGTCTGATTTGACTGATGTTGACTTCTATAAACTATTGAGAGATGTGGATTATCACACGTCTGATCCGCAGGAAATTATTATCAGAACGTTTCGTTGAGTCCACTGTCAAAAAGCGGTGACTTAGAAGCGGCGGCCGTCTCGTTTGATTCGTTTTCTTCCCGCTGCGAGCTGATTATAATCTCCTAATTAAAAGCAATCCCGTTAAGGGAACTCGAGAAGAACAATTTCCGTTGCCTTTCAATTAGTGCGTACTACACATCACACGAGTAAGAGTAATGCTGTTGACCTGCTTGCAGCAATGTCCAACGTAATGCGACGAGCATTGCTGTAGCGCACGCACTATAAACAATAACTGGAAACGGCAATAGGAATAGTGTGGCGTACCAACTTTCTGTTAAGAAATTATAAAGCCATATAGCTCGGAAAGTGAAACAATGGGCATCGCTTTATGACTGCCTGTGTGCCACGCGATGAATGAAAATATTCTAATGGGCGCAATTCAGAAAGTGCAGTATTGCCGCTTCTACTGTTTGATATAATTTTAAGTCCCTGAGTCAGATATCAACCAAGGGATACTGTAAATATTGCTTTGAAACACCCCATTGTACTTGGACAGTGAAGTTTTTGAGTAATACTGTATAGGAAATCGATGACAGTCAGATTGACGTCACCAGCAAAATAAGTCAACTTTTTGCTAACTTCACATTGTAGTCTTGAGGGACGATATGAAGGATTATGATATTCCTTATAGGATCGAAAGAGTTTGAGACCTCTGGTGGGTCTTCTTGTTAGCGGGAGTTACGCCTCAAAAATTTACTTCGAGCTTTACTTCTTTTACTGAAAGAGTCATACCCATACTCTCGACGCGTGTCTAAAAATGTATCAGTTGTCAGAAAATATCTGAATTTATTTCGAAAAGTTTTAAACGTGTTAAGCACTAATTACTACAAGTTAAACACAATAGATAATTATGGATAAAAATAGTCAGTTCATCACCGATTTCATGATCCTCAATCTCTTATTCGTGATCAAATTATGATATCACGGGCAACTTGTATAGGTAAAACATTTTTATAAAGTCTATTTAATGGTGTTCCACGTTAATTTATCGATATGACTCGACCAGAGTTATCTCAGTTTTGACTTGTCTTGAAAGTAAATCGCCGCGAATGGTGACTTAATGCTTGGTTATCGTATTCAACCAATGGTGTCATAAAATCGTTGTTTTGCTTGCACAAATCCCGGTGTTATTATCTTTGACGAGCGAGCGAGCTCCAACTCGAGCTTTGAATACGATAATTATGCATGCTACTTCAACGTCATCAAAGTAAATGTTCTATTTTCCTCCTAGCACGCTCCATCCTTCCCCCAATGTTAAATGCTCTTCCAGAATCGTAATGCATGGAGATCCGATTTGCTGAACACTCGTAAGCATTAAGTTAATTGCCGTCGTTCGCCCATCCTACAACAACAGTTTAAACCCACAGCCGTTATAAATTATCCAACGCATCGGCGACATGAGCTGTCGAAACCGTCGTAACCGTCGTAACCTCAATCGTTTTTAATTTTACGAGTTTTTTTTATACAGCTAAACGCTTTCGCCCATTAATGCAATAAATACAACAACGTAGAAGACTTAATTTCGGTCAATGTCCTTTACGATCCCGAACACGGCGACACACTATTGTTGTGATCATGATCCCTTTTACGCGTTTAATTAATTGCGCGAGCCGTTATCGATACCCTTTGCGCAACAATGGCGACTCGAATTTATAGTGCATATACTACGCCATTGTAGGTGGTTTGTTTTGACACGTTTCACTATCACATCTGTTCAAAGATTCGATTATGGAGGAACAAAAATCATCGGACGAAAACCAAACATAGGTTTCTTTTTTTGGGGGAGCGTGGGACCCGACTGCGAGTAGCGATGTCGGTTTTCTAAGGGCTAGGACGCTGATATACGACCGTATTTTGACGGTGTTCATTACAGTATACGTATACAACTTATAAACGGCCGTATGAGAGAACCTCTCGGAACCTCATTGTGTTATGGACTATTGATATTGTCACTGCTAGTAAAGTGCAATTCTATGATTAATGTGTATTGACTTTCTCAAAAAATATAGTTGGAACAGTTGGAAGAAAAAAAAAATAATGACGACAATAATATTGAAAAACAACATCGTGTTCATACGCACCGCGGCATTCTTTCGCAATAATTACTCATGGTTTTTAGTCACAGTAATTTGGAGAATTACTTGTCTGTTGTTTTCCGTACTTTCAAAATAGTTTATGAACGGTAATATTGAAAAGACTAGCAATATCTAGAATCTAGATCATTTGGCGTATATCTTGAATCGACAGACTGAAGTTTAAGACCGATGAGCGTTAGATATACTATTTATTTCGGAAAAATTAATCAAAATTATTTTTTTATTAAACTACCAGAACGATATAATTTTTCTTTGGTACGTTGTTTGACCCGCTGTGAGAAAATTGTTTTGGCATTGGGAAGGTTATATAATACTGAAGACTCTTATTTTGCGTGATTAAACCTCACAACACACATGGGCTGTGTTTTCCAGCTTTGATGGGAACTTTATGTCAAACATGCGAAAAACAACCTTTTAACAAGGCTTTCTTAATTAGAACAAAGACAGAAGTCATTCGATACTTGGGACCTGTTCTCTCCCGTCCAATTAAGTTTAACTTTCTAGCTGATTCGCGACCTCCCGTCGTCGCAAAGTTTACTCTGACTCGATCACCGCCCGATTAATGATGATAATAATGAATCCATCTAAACAATTCACCACTTTCTTTGTCGTTCCCACTCCGACACCATTATACTACCAGTGAGCGCTTGTTTTCTCAGCGTTACTTGAGTGCGCCGTGTTGACGTTAGCAAGGCCCTCCTAAACTCGACTTAATTCACGTAAAACAATGACAATCGGACTTGTTGATTAGCGACCCCGACTCGATTGGTCGCAAGAAGATCAATGACGACCCGAATGTTCTGGGAAAGTCGCGTTTCGGTTGCTGCTTACGTACAACACCGACTTCTTTATCCGAACAAATGTTGTTTGAACAATCGTGTGAATGGATTAATGCTATCGAATGCCTCAAACATCTGTAATTGATGTTTTAAACATTTGAGGGTATTGCTTACTTACCTTATTATAGATGATGTTCTGTCAGCTTTGACGATTAGCCATTTTTAGCTTCGTGTACTTACGCGGCGCCGTGGTAGCTACCTCCTTAAAGGTCCTTGTCTGTAGCATACTAATCTCAGTCAACGATACCATATAATAACCAGTGCATTGACATCCTACATAGAAGATGTTCAGAAAGTCCTGGGCGTTTTCAAAAATATAGTTTTGTTATTAATTATTTCCATTTGAAATACAACGGTCAAGTTTATCACCTATCGATTATAGTTTCTTTTAGAGCCTTCAATTTGACTTTTATACTTGACACAGAACTGGGTATTCTTGGGTGATAGTTTAGCGCTGTTCCTCCGAAAACCCGATTACAGTAGGGTAGGTTAGGTGAGCTTAAGTTTACTGAGGGTTTGGGTACGGGTTAGTCATTCCTAATCATCACCGAAATCTAACCTCACGAGAGCTAACTCAACCAAACGTAACTGGGTTTCGCAATACTAAACTAGCACCCATATTTGTTCTGTAATATTTCATGTGGGTACGTGTGGTGGAATGTCGGGACTGAGTGAGGCTATTGTGGCTCTCCTCTTGTGCAAGTTATAAAAACTAACCATACGTGTGTGTCCTTAACTTCCTACTCCGCAACAATATATTGTAGGATGGCTCTTATATACTTATATATATTTTTTACTACGTGCTACCTCCATGTCATTGAGTTCATTATACGGTTCGCAGGTGCGTATGATTCTAAAACAAACACTACCACAAATGAAAAAGTAATAACTTCGATAGTTATTGTAAGCGAAGTAGATCGCGAACTCGTTTACCCCGCGCACCCCTCATTTATCATGATCAGTCCGTTACGTCACGGATTTATCCCTTCCAGTGAGGTGAGAGCGTCGTAATTCAACAGTCTAGTTTCCGTTCATTACGAGTAATCCGTCAATTCTAAACAGTCGAAGTAGCGAAGCTAATGAGCCCTTGTTGAAAATACTTACGGGCCTAATCCCTAACCGGCATGCAAATGCGAATTTGAAACTCGTGCATGGATGTTTTGTGTGTGCTTGTATTCAGTAACTGCTGTATAGAGCCCTCATGGACTATATTTCCATTCGGAATAATAGTAACGCTACCAATATTTGTAGCTATTTTGACGATTGTTCGAAGTAATCCATTCTGTTGAATCTTCAATTTTACTCAGCTAAGAGATTACTTAGCGTATCATATTAGAATTATCTCCGCTTGGCCAAAATGTTCATATATGCAATACTGTATGTGTGTGTATAGTATTATGTGTATCAGACGATCAAAACCGGTGTTTCAAGTTAAAAATGATTTATAATAGCAGTCGCGCGGTTGGTTTTCAAGCCTTATCAGTAATCGATCTCTAATCGCCCCGCTTGGGTGTTGGTACAACACATACAATCAGAGATTCATCTTGTGTATATGTGTATGTTCAATATATTGTTCGTCCCATATATGGTAAACGCAGGGATGGCAGATTGGCAGTATTTCCGCCAGATTTCAAAAATATGGTACGTTCTTGCGTTCGGCTGGGAATTCATTGGGTGATTTGTTACTTCTTAAATGTACGCACTAAAAAAACAATATATTGTAATCCATATTCTTCCATGTCATATTTTTTTATTTCATAGTCTTCTCTGCTATGTTGCTGACTTGGATTCTGAATTTCATGGTAATTGGTAAGGTGAGTTGCTTGTGTGAGATAATGATATGTTCGTATAGCGTATCATAAACGTAAAATGATGAAGCAAACGGTGCATATTGCGCACTTGTTTATTGCTCAAATTTCGTGGTTCTGTTCAACGATTTTTGTTATTTCAACTTTTTCAACTATTAGTAACCCTTGCTGAACTAGCTAGCTATTGGTTGATGGTTCTCTACCGAATCGAAACACCTGTAGCCATACTGTGGTTTTCGGGAAACTTAAGCTTCTCTGACGAATTCACAGAAAGGAATAATTCGAAATATTGTTTGCTAGTTTCGGCCTGTTGTTTTGGGATACTGTCTTTGTGGAATATTTTTTTCAGTTGTTGTTATAGCTTTATTCTCGATTCACTCCAGATTTTAGAAGTTTTGCGCTTCCGGGGATTGGCACATGTATTATAGCCGTATAGCAGATTATGTTATTTGGCATCAGAAAAAGAGTTCGGCAATGTTTGGAGTGTTTTTGAAAGTGTTTTTTTGGGCGCTGCAATTTGTCTTATTTGTCAACCATGGCCTGACTCGCAGTAAACTAGTCCCGTTTATATCGAATCATTCTGCCTGATAGTAAGTAGTACTGCTGTACACATCAGATTTTGAAACTAGAGATCGTTAAGGTCGATTCAATCAGAGTTGATGGGTATTTTACGATGTGTGTGCATGGAGTGATTCACTAATCGTAAAAAAAACGCCTAAACAAGGCAGGGTTCTACTAGTCCGTGGGAGACAAAGGATTCGTGATAAGGTAATTTCACCCCCGAAAGATTCGAGTGCTGTAGACAAATGGTGAATTGTCTCGTGTTTAAATTTATGATTATGTGGGCGAGATTAAATCCTCTCTTTCAAACACAAGACAAGCGAAGACAAAAACTCTGTTCTATCTCCCCCCGAATGATGCGGCGTGTATTTATAGTTATTACGTAACAGCAAAACTTGCGAAACGCTATATCTCTTAAGATTTAGCGTATCGAATCACGAGTTACGCCACCTGCGCGTGTGAATTACGTTTGTCTGGCGTTCAGTCTGAAATACGAAATATGTTGTAATGTCTCAAAATTTGAATTGGCCATATGTTTCTGTCGTCTAAACATTTCCGTTAACCGCCTTGGAAAACACGCATGATCCTGGGAGGCGTGAATCTTGTTGAGGGTACTCTGTTAGACGGTAACGTTGACCGTATTAGGCTCTATGTATTTCACTGCGTCGTACGCGAGCATATGTCCTGGACATTCTTTAACAGGGAAGCTACACAAACATTACAGTTCTCCGCTAAATTTCCTTAGCGGTTGGTTATACAAAACAAATTACCAGCTGTCGAAAAAGTGAAGCCGCAACAGCGACGTAAGTATTTCAGTAATGAATAACAACAACACAACGAAACCACGTTTTCGTCGAATGATAGCCAATTCCAATAGGAATTTGTGTATTAGTTCATAATCTTTTCAAATCTCTTACAAATCGGTTGCGCCGATTCGATAAGCATGTTATGCGCCCCTGGCTATGCGAATAAACATAGCTCCGACCAGAGCGGCCTTTCAATATTTCTCATGATACTCAGGAGACCGAGTTAATCTAATCACATAACGATTCATTTAATTTGCCGGTTTTATTCCTGTCGGAGAAAAGTTCCCAGCGTTGTTTTGTGAACCTTCGGTATCAGTGCATTGAGTACTCGGGCATCGCTTATCTTTTCGAGTATGGAAACTTTGTATTCAGTCAACGTTATACGAGGGCTCTTTTTTGACATCAAGTATGATTTATACGTGTGAATATGCGGGTTCAAGGGTCAAGTACCTGAGTACAGAGGCCACATGTAAATATCCATTAGGAATCTCAACTTATGTATGATTCACCTTGCGCATTTTTCCACTGTGATTCTATCACACATGCGAGTCACCCATTCAGTAATGAATCCGCTATACACTGCACGGTATCTATATTTACTGATTTGACAAATCACTTAAGGTCAAGAATACGGTTGGTGATTGTGCAGTACTGGTATCTTCATAAATAGTGTTGTTATAGTGTCAGTATCCATCTGCAAGTTAAGTTCCCTCAGTGTCACTTGTAAGTGGGTGAATTATTGACTACCGAACTTGGGGTTATGACCTCTATTTTTACCGCTTTGTCCAGAGATATACTTTACCTTTGACTGGATTAAGGACATTTTTTCTCGACGTTATGAGTGACTCTACTGTGCAGGTGATTAACCCTGTCTCGAACCAACTCCTCTAAAAACTGAAAGTACTGACGAGTCATGTAATTTATTCAATGGCGCAATTTATTTATGGCGTTAAATAATATGTTTCACTGACATAACATTCTTCTATAAATGTTTTCTTCAAGTTTGTAACATTTTGCACGTTTATGAGAACATATCGCAATAGACCCTCGAGCGTGTTTCAATCTGCGTTGGTGTTGTAATGCCAGCGAGCGAATACGCACAATGGGCCAGTGTTTTTCGCAAATGACTGAAAACAACCGCAATCTGTACACACACGGCACTCCAGATGAAATCCTATCTCAGACCGGTTGGAACCAGTTAGAACAGCTTTTGTGGCGAATGCAGCGATGCGAAGCTAGGCATTCGTTTTACCATGTTGAGTTAAAAGCTCAAATTACTGATCGTACTTCCATTCATGTTCCATAACCGTAACCTTATCCTTGGCGGTTTTAGAACGAATCTTTGCCTTGAAGAAGGAACGAGTGAGCCTAACTTTAGCCGTCCATCTCCAATTATGGGTTCATAGTTGCCCGTCTACATTAGAGGGGCACTTAGTCTCTCTAACATCATTATTTTAAAGGTTTACCTTCTAATAATGTGCTGCTAACCCGTTTAGCCCGTGGTGTGTCGAGATCTAGGGGTATTGGTATGGGTCTGACGATTATAGGTGACCTACGAATGTTGGGCTAGGTTATTGAGCTCCTTTAACGAGGGTGTACTGTAATCTTTTAAGATCTCTCAAACTTCGGCCGTTCACGCGTTATTTACGTCGGTAATAGCATGTTAGCGAAGCAGCCATCGTATTATTCCGCTTTCGCTATCCCATTCACAGTGGTCGACCTCCATGTCGCCATATTAATCCGTTCCGGATTTAACATCCTTATTTACTAAGAATTGCACTTGATTATCCTTAATACCCCGTCTTACTCGTCCCATTAATTTCGAATATATTAGCATTCAATTTATTATGCGATAAACCACATTAAGCTTCCAAGTAAGTCCACTAGGATTTGATCAGAACTATAATATACTGGCTCGGAGCTCTGCGCGATGTGTTAATTAAGCTGTTCGGGAGCATCAGACACCAATCAAGGCTAAATTGTTGAAATTTTAAACATACAACATATTAATGCGCATTGAATCCCTTTGTTTCACAATAATCTGAAATACACCGATTTTTAAAGATAAATTTAGATGGATTGGATACATGTTTGTAAAATGAAGTTTTCATTATTATAGAAAACCGTCCTGGTAGACTGTACTGGTTAAATGCAAGCATTGTAATTACGGGAAACTATTGCGGAACTATAAAAGGTAAATGTATTTGTTATCAATTGTATTGAAAAATCCGCCTGAACAGAACTTTCTAGTCCCTTTCATTAACCAAATTGGTATAAATTGATGAAAGTTATAGGAAGGAGGACCTGACAGAATTAGCGCAGTTGTCGGAAACGGTTGTGAACTGCATGCTTTTGAACAAATCAAGCAGTGTGATTTCGGGGAAGACCATTTCCCGTAGCAGCAGCAGCATTAAGTATGATCGATCTTGTTAGCGAGGTAGTCCAATAAACCTATTGGGAATTTCGAATTTCGTTCTTTTCGCAGTCGATCAATGGAATGAGGATCAGCGGAAGCTGATCGAAATGTTTTCCCTTTAAATTCTCCATTTCCCGTTTGCCAAATCCGTAATCGGTATTGTTTATTCTAGCGTTTTGTCAGAGAAGTAATTTCTGCATTGAATTCTCAATCATGTCCAAGCTTTCTTCCTGTATCGAGTAGTGAATGTTCGAAATAGGAATCAATCAAATTTCCCACTTTTAGATTTCATTGATATATTGCTATTGGTTGAAAAATCTGGAACACAAAGCAAATACCTGTGGAATTATTTTCGATACGTAGTCCCGTAATTGTTTGTAATTATTGTTCATGCGGATAATACAGCTCGTACACACGAGCAGGTCAGGGGATTTTTTCTATACACACAAATGTCAAGATTTTGAAGTGTCTACTACTTTGTTGTTCGCACGCATCTCTACAGTTGTCCATCGTCGAGCAGAATTGAATCATTACTTTGGCTATTAGTGGGTCGGAATAGCTGAATAACTGAATACAGTAGGACCATAACCAAGTTGAACTATCTCACGTAGTGTTGGTAGATAAGTTTTTGACATCACTGGTTTAAATTCCAGTTCTAGCTCGGTCGTGTTAATTATTTTCTCATTCTTCACGCGAATTTATTCGTTGTGTTTTGTGTATCGTAAGAAAAATAAATGTTCTTGTTATTTACATCCCTAAGATTGTTTGAAGACTTTGGTGCCATATTGTGTTACCTGACACCAAGTACACACACTAAATGACCTTGCTTGAGTAAAAAGTTGGCGAACGTGCACAGTTGAAGGTATTAAACGTTCAAACTGATTGCGCATATATACGTGCAATTTGCGCACGTAGTCATTGGTACTGTACTTCTGTATCATATGCTCCCAGCATCATTACGATTTTTTCCGAGAAACTATATCGTGCACTATACGTTTTTGATGTTAGGCGTCAACGAAAAAAACGCATCATTTCAAACCCCGCTCCAGTAATATCAGGCTTGGAGTTCATCAGCTTTAGATTATCATGAAAAAAATCCTCAGAGGGAATTTTAACGGATATCTATAAATCTTTTGACACCTAAAACATCCTCCATCACGATATACCTTAGCGTACATCACAAAATTATCAAAGCTTTTTTGAAGCAGGATAACGCAGAGCAGGGTCGATATTTCGTTTTGCATCGTAATGATGATATAGATACACTGAAAGTCGATGGAATATAGTTTAGAGTTTAGACTAATGGTAGTACAGGTCTTCGGAATTCGAATAAAAGTAGTAGTCTTAGCGTGGGTGTATATGTTTTTCCAAGTTCTATTTTGATTTGTAATATTTCGGCATTTCGATAATCTTTTTCCCAACCTCCAGTAAATATTTCATATCCCCTATCATACTTGTTGTTTAGGTGTCAGCAAAGAAAGTACATATCAAACCTACGCTGCCGCCTTACCATATAAGAGATGAATGGTAAGTACTGTTAGTTGTCATACATCATCAAGAATTATTACGTAACTGTCTTCCATGTGCAGATTCCTCTCGGCAAGGGGGATTTTCATCGAGGTGCGTGTGGTAGCTGATAAACTTGCCTGAGGAAACCACGCCTTCCCGATCTCCTTATAAAGGTATGATGTTATTTTTACTGTTGGTGCATGATGTTTATTGCGCAATAGCCAGTCTAGGTAAAAGTAGTTAAATTTGCTGAAAAGACATCACAGACATGCACAGTGATTGTGTGTGTATGTGTATGGCGGTACGGTAGTAGCTATCCCTTCCCACGATACGCCCCTCAAGAGCGATTGGTTCGCTGATATGGTTGAAACAATTACCGGGTTACGCGATAAGGTGCAAATTTTGAAATGTTTTGCAAAACTTTTCGATTCTGTCGACTAGTTGAAGAGTGATTTATTGCCGCGATTTGGCTTTGTACGACTGTGGTGTTATCGACGATCTAAAAACTATTTTGCGGTGACTAACAATGACATTGCCGGTACTCAGGAATACTATCGGTTGTTTTCCTCGGGGAATTGCGCTATTCGTTCGTTACGATTTGATCTTGGATTGAACTTCTCGACGTTCCCGTGCTTTACTGGTAACCAGTCCGAATAAACGCGTTTAGAAAGGTTATTGACTACTTCGTTTACGCGCGAAATTTGGCAGAAGCCTTTTTTCGTTTGGTTAGAAGAGATTCGAATCTGTCTCTTGAGAGTAAACAAAATTCCTCGAAAGTGAACAGGATAGTTTTGAACTCGATATGAGTTCAGTCCAATTTAGCGAGTTCTATTCAATATTTCCACTCAGCTATATGACCGACGATTAATATTAGATTTTGTTGTTAGGGTGCGGACGTGGCTCATATTATATTTAGTGTGGACACGTTATCTGAGTCGTTGGAGCGAATTTGGAAAGTCCATAAAACGTACATTATCGTTATCCTTAAATACTAAAGTGTGTCATGCCATTTATTATGGATAAATTGCAGTATAATTGCGTGTACATTTATGGTACTAATATCGGAGTCGCTGTAGTTTAATACAGTGGGGTAGGAGATCTATAAACACAAGTTAACCATTAGCTTGTGCTCTGAAAATCGTAGTTGTATTCAACTTCAAATACACTATTCACATACAACCCAACAAAGGTAGGAATCCCGCATGTAATGACACCTTTCAGAGATATTTTGAATATATACAACAGTATTGTAATGATGTTCTGTGATATGTGGAATATTGAAAAATGCTGGTTTTGTATATTTCCAGCGGTTCTCTGTCATACATTTCCGTTTGGCGAAATTCGAACATAATTGAGAAAGACCTATTCCTGTAGTGCAGCATATTTATTCGAAAAGCTGTGGAAAATGTCCGAGTGCAAAACAATATGTTTTTGCTCTTAAAGATATCGAAACTTTTCCACTGATAAAATCTTCCGCAAACTACCACCTCCAGGTTTAACGGCAACTCTTTTCTTCTCTCATACGACTAAATATCAGCCAGTCGCCTTAGCTAAAGATTAATATCCTGACAGAAAGCTATTTATAAAAGCACAGTGAGATGTTCGAATCGATGGCAAACAGGCCTACCGAGATAATTGTGTCATTATTCAAACACTTGTTCTCTGTCTTGATTTAATTTACCCTGTCGTCGTTCTCCTCGTACTAGTTTCACACACTCGTTCAGATCATCTTTGTCTTTTAGCAATTTCCTTGCGTTATTAATTGTCGAAAATTGGCCAACTCAAGGCTCCGGCATTACTGCTTTGTATCTACGTATTGACGACTATATAATTCAAAGATTTCCATAAAGTACGTCGGTTGGCAAGCGCGTGGTTGAGGGTTAGCTTTAATAACATTCTCGGCAGGTGGTCAAATAAGATTCCTATCTGGTTCCGAGGTTATTTGCTCTATGTTAGCGTGATTGAAATCTGATTGGAAGTCTACTATACTCTTGAGCCGTTCTGCTAGAATTTGTCAATTCAATTCACAGCACTGCCTCTCGTAAAGGTAATTACCATTTTGAATTTTGTTTATTGTAAATTCAGTAAATTTTTCCTATCCAGTTTAATGTTTTTTGACCACAAAGAGTACTTTCCTTACCGCCAAGAAAATATTACCTGATGTATGTCGACTGAGCTGGTCGTCACGGTTAGGGGATGGGGCTACATTTTTCTGTAAAATTTGATACCCTCTTGTTAGTGTGGGAATTTCTATTGAACTCTGAAAAGCCACTACGTGGTACGCTATATACTATATATCATATACCATATACCATATATATAATAGATAACAATGAACATTTGCATTGCCGCAGATAACCGCAGTTCTTGCAGGCGTCCTGCTATTCACTACAGTACATTAGAAAACAACTCCATGGTAGACATTTAGCTAAGGTAAAATACCAACAGGTGTCAACACTTTTATAAATCGATTGTAGTTGCCAACGCTGCGATCTATAATACAAATGTAGGAGTGAACTATAGAATTGACGATTCGTTATTTACGTTGGATATTGCACAGTAAATCATTGTGCAACGTATATACAAGACGTTGCTCATAATATTTAGATTTTATATCGAATGAATGTGACAATGCGTTCGGACATTTTCAGGCTTTCGTACAGTGTACCTTAACGCGCCTAAAAATAATATTTGTTTTGTCATACAAAGGCGAGAGCTTCATTGCTTAAACATTTACCCTTTCACGTTGAACCAGCGACTCACGGCTCCCACTCCCCCAAGACTGACGTCATGACAGGCGCAATGAGTGAGGATTAAGGGCTTCTTATGAAAATATTAGTATTAGGCCCCGTGGTACCTTCGTTTGTCAAAATCGACCTACGTGTTTACGTTGTGCGGTCCGGGATAAGAATAATTCTAATCCATCACGCTCGCCCTGTGTGTACAATAAATCCACATTTGCAGACTACCCTAATTTCGTAAAGTCGAAATGCCAGCTGCCAGGAAACGAAAACAAGTTTCAATGAGGGTTAACTAACTTTCATAACATACTGTCAGTGTGAAGTGAATTGAATGTTCTTAAAACTCGGCGTCTGTTGGTATATCTTCAGTAAAAGAGCTGTATTTTTGTTCTTGATTGGATGCTAATACAACAGAACCGATAGACTTGGATAATATTCTGTTTCAATCGAAGTAAAATGATGATGTAAGTCCCACACCGTTTTCAATATACGCAGTTCCTGCTGTGTGTCTGGCATATTGACGAGGGCACTCTAAACTTTGAACTCTGAACTCTGTGCAAAATATGTTAAAACTAGCTAGGGTCTTTTGTTGTATTATTTATTAAAATTATCACTCATCCTAGATATTTGGCCTTAGCTTTCGTACTTTTCGTATGGCAAACCAGTATATAACGAGAAGTATCGATATCGCTTGTAGTAGATACGTACATTATCCACCAGACATTCGCGTCGCGTGTGTTTTAGTATAGATTTTCGTCACTTCACATTTGAAGCATATTTGCGCTCATATTTATACAAATACGGCGACTGCTGGTTACTTTGCAGCATTCGATCAGGCAGTATTTCAAATCTACTGTTTTGAATGACTGAACGCGTGATCGCTGCGCAACAGAAACGATGGAGGCGTAAAAGATATTTTTCTGTTTTGCATCATGGTTGGTGATGTCTGTTTTCGTTTCTTCGAGTTCCTATTGTGCTATGGTTACAATGCTCTCACCACGCTATGTCACGTAAAGTTTATACAGTGAGTGACTTTGACTATGTATTATTCCTAATGGATTATTATACTTAGGGAATCTATTTTCTTTGCCAATAATACTGATCATTGGTGGTCGTAGATTCTGTGTGGCTTTTCGCTCATTTAACTGGGACTGCTGTTTCAACGAAGCAATACATTCCGTATTGCATTCGTACTTGAAAATAGATTTCGATTTTTCAATTGCTCTGTTGTCGTGAATAACAGAATGCATTAGTTTTGCAAAAATCCTTCTATCGAAGTAATACCATGTATTTTTCCAGTTAGGTATAATATATTGAAATTTAATGGGTTATGTTGGTGCAAACTAGAACATTCATTTTAGTACGATGTGAGTATCATACATTCTGAAAAATAATATAATTGTCACTGTTCGAGCCTTCTGTTATCCGTTGTAGGCCCGCGATTTATAGCCTCCTTAGCTATTACGTAAACCTTGTTTTTGGTCAACAAGGTGACGTGTTACATTAAAAAAGTCGGTCTTAAAGGCGGTAATGCTATGAGTAACGTTCCGTTCTATACTGTCGCACGTTATTTACAGGCTGTATTGCTTGATAGCCTTAAAAAAAACCAACAACAAACAAATAACCGGGTCCAGCGATCAAAACAACCGGCGTTATGTGATATCGTAATACTGTACTTAATAACGATACCATATTATTTTCCGGTCGAGGAGACGAGCCTCGTACAAAATACTTGTTTACCAGTACCGAGATTGTTCTTTTACAACTTACATAGTGGCACGTTGCATCACTATCACTGACATATTGCTGCAAACTGTAATACTTATGCACGACGTGCACAATGCAGCACGAAAGTGTTTTGCAAATCTCAAGCGGATATAACCTTTTCTAATTCAAATCTGAGTTCGTTTTACATCGTAAATATATGGATCATTCTGGAGGGTATCATATTTGCTGGAAGTGGCGAAAACGGGTTAGTAGTTTACGGGCATAGTGTTACGAACCTGAAAACAATTTCCCTGTGAAAATTACCAAGTTTACTGCCTTACACCTTATGAGTGTGCAATAATAATAAGGACATGAACAATATACATCAATATTCTTTCAGGTATCCCCATCAAGTATGCATGTACATAGTTACTACTGTATATTTACTGTTTACCAATTAACACAGTAAATGATGAATTATTGTTCAAGTATCGAGTGCCAGCATGAGGTTATTGAGGTACCAAAACTAAATAGTAACATATTTTGGAATCGTTAGACGTGGGGGCGTGTACACTGCGCAACGCCTTAATTACACTTACCTAGTAAACAGACGTATCCAATAATTTTTATTTTAATAACGTATTTTAATTTGGAATCATACTCAAGGTCCGCTGCTAAACTAACAGCATTCATATAAATCCTCTTTTATTGAAGTCAAATCGCTTAATTATAGTGGCAGCTAGTGAACAAGACAGATTATCAACCGAAAGAACCTCGCAATTAACTTGGACTGTCGTCTGTGGTGCGTTTTGTCATGTTGTACGTCGATGGCTGTGCTCGACCGAGCCATCGCCAAATTTTTAAGTTGTTGTTTTTTCCATAACGCAAGTAAAAAGCTCACTTGGTCCGAATATCCTCTTGAAAATCCATCAACTCCCAGAGCACGTGTTTGTCGTTAATGACGTTAGAACTGAATGGCGCCTCCAGTGTCAAACAGCCTTTGCTTGCATGACGAGACTGATAGTCTGTGTAGTTACCTTGATTATCGACCACTTTGGTCTGTGTGGTTAGATTCGAAAAACCTTCATAGTAGAAGAAGGTATTGTTTTACAGAGTGTATACTATTACCTTGTTAGAGAATTTTGCAGTGTTCCCCTGCGTTGCTTCAATTACAATCAGATTGGTAAAACTTTATAGATTTAAATCGAAGGGGAACACTCCGAAGGGAAAATAGTTAGGGTGATTGCAATCTGCTATCGTGGTAGTGATTGTCCCTGCTTCACAATTTAAAAATATTTTAAATTGGAGTGGTGATGTTGTGAACATGAATTTTAAAGATTACTTTACCAGCATAAGTGATATACGTAGTTCTTTTCACGACCAGATGCTCAACATTCATATTTAAATCTGAGGAATTCTATTGAATATGCCATAACTGTCAGTGGAAACCTTTCCCTATCCTTTCTGCATATTTCAGTCTCTGTGCTTGAATAATAAGATTGGACTAACCAGGGAAATTGAACTACGCCTGACCTAGGATTTGCTTTTGAATATAATGTTGTTCAACATCTTATAAAAATTTCAAGATATTTCTCAAAACCCCTCATAACCAATATATTTTGGTAAGGATTTCGTGATGTGGTTATATCTACAATAATTGTATTTACAAGTTTAACATAGCACGAGCGAAATTAGATTGCATTTTGCCTTACAGAGATGAAAAATAATGTTATGATCTAGAAATTGTTATCCCTGATGTAAATCTTCGTCTCTATATTCGGAATTGCAATATGAACGATGGGGCTCAGTGAAACCTCCAAGTTAGACGTCTTTTGAAAGAGCTAATTAAATGGTGTAGATGTATCCATCACACATCGGGCCGAACAAAACAAATAACACTCCCACAGGAATAACAACAATAGTATCTTTGTAGGTTTTGGTAACTTCACACGATCGTATTCAAGTTCACAGGCGATCCATTCCATTCTGTTTCATCCCGCTACTCGGAGCCGTTCGTTTATTACCCTACGGAATTAGCGATATGAAGGAGTTCGAAATCCGATAGTTAAATCGGCATCTTACCCGTAGACTGATAATTGATGTTCTTTGTAATCTCGCCGCTTCGCTGTTACCGAATAAAGACGGCGATAAGATAAGTCCGTTAGGGTCAACATGATCACGTGAATTGAGAGCAAACAAATTCTTCAGCTAGACCAATATTCTTTCATTTCACCGTTCCGTGCATGTTATATTTAGGAGCTTATCCAAAATCCATGTGGGGAGTCGCACTTAATTCGTTCGGCACTTGCGAATGGCGATGATAAATGCTTCCTCGGAGAATTTATTATTCGAGTTTGTAGCATAATAGTTCTGTCATTTCAAACGTATTCGCGACGCACGATATAGATCCCCCTTTGTATAAATCTTCAAAAATAACCCCCCTCAGACCCCAGAAAATTACCGCCCCATAAACGACACCCTTGATTTGTGCAATATCTCTATTGTTTTGTCGTAATCCGCATCAGGTGCACTCGTCCTAAGTGGTTATTAGGTGCTGTCATGTGTGACATCTACGACTATGGTTCAGCGTAGAACCAAAGAGTCGACTTTAGAAAAGTTGAATGGGCAATGGCTTTAAATCACTGATTTTTTAGATATTTATAAATTGACACCTATCGTTTATTATTTTGGAAAATAATTAGATTAATAGGAGCGGTACAAATTATGAAGGGACATATCTGCACAAAGGTGCCCTTTGTTACGCGAAATATCGCGTTGGAGATAATGAAACGCAGCAGAAATTTTCTTCTTTTCGAATCACAAACCGTGAATAATAAAAGAGATGATGATTATAATATTATAAGGAATAATGATATATTACAAATATTACGAACGGACCACCTGGCAATTACCTAATACATGAAAAGCTTCGGGTTGTCAGTAGTTCGTAAACGTAACTGCTGGTAACATTAACCCATATCATTTTGAGGTTAAACGGGTTCTCTACATCATTGAAATATCTCTTCAATTCCACTGGCGCTGAGTGTAACAGAATATGCTGTTTTAAAGATTCATTATTAACAGTAAGTTACTACTAAGACCAGCTTTAACGTTTCGAAACTCGATTGTACTGGTTATAAAAATAGTAAAGGTTACACTGGGGGTAAAGAAACTGTTTAAAAGCTTCACCGCTTGCGTGGAAATGGAATGCTGCGTGAATGAAAACTGCGTAAACAAGTCGTGCTTTAAAACCATACTCCATTATAATTTCATTTGGTATGACTGGTATGGTTTAGAGAAAAATCAATCCTCTCCTTCCACTATTTTCGTCTGCGCTCTGTCATCTCTTTCAATGTCAATCCCGTAAGCCGACTTCACTTCTTTCTCACTGCTACTCTGGGTTTTTGTTTTTTAACGCTTTAATTCCGTTCGGATAAGTGTTGACCCGAGACGTGACCCTTGTCACGGTCATAACTACTATCTTTATTATATCGACTCGCTCAAGGGAAAATATATTTTTTTGGTCGGTCTGAAAGACCCCTGGGTCAAATAGAGCTTAAAGGAGTGTAAATCTTTCCTTCCACGCTCCCTTGCAACACAAATAGTCGGGACTGACATCATCATTTTAGAGCACTGTATACAGAGTATAGTATATAGAAGAGTTATATTTTTAGTTGACCTGCACAAGAGGCCTTTAGTCGTTAATCAGACCGTAATAAATTTTTATATTATACACATGAAAGTTTATACAAACATCACCTTATTACTTACCTACTGGTATTAATCTTGATTCCAAACTTTTATGGTGACATATATATTATGCACTTCATGGTACTGTGGATACGTTTTTTAATAAGTAGTCTGATTTTATATTGCTGATATTTTAAGCCCAAAACAAGAACTGTATTACCATGTGTTGGATGTACAGGTATATTATATTTCTATGCTATGCAACAGAGCCTTGAAATCATTCATTTTCAGCCAACAATTTGAAGTGTTGATCGTAGTCTTGTAATATTGTCTTAAAGTTAAAAGTCGCTTGATATCTATCGACGGTAAAGGGCCTTGGTTCGTTTGATAGGGATTTCCAAATAGCTAGAAATTAAATACAATATACATACCACTCTGAAATACTGATAAGGACGTATTTACTCGCACAAAGCCAAAAATCTAATTTGAAGAATAGAGGAAAATGATGGAATTTTATTATAATCATTTCATCTTGGTAAAAAGGTTGTTTATATTTGTGTAAAAACCTTTTCCATTCTATTATAAGGCAAGCTTAAAGCTGTGGCCCTCCAACGAACGTTGTACTTTTCAAAAAGAGATTCTATTCATGTAAAGGCTAGACGGCTCTGTGCCTCGAAACGTAATATTTAATTTATCGCTGCATATTTGATTTGTTGAATAAGCCATGAAATCCTAGTAAAGGAATCAATATTTCGAAGAAGACATCTATCTCATAAAGCAAGCATGGTCCCATTAGTATCGACATTGGGTAAACTGAAAGTGAAACATTTTCAGACAGACCGGACTCTTTCTCTTTAAGACGTGCAACAAGCGATACACATCGGCAATTCCAGCGATCGTTCACCCATTTACTAAGGAAAGAAAGTGTTTCTTCGAATTCCTGAACCCTGTAATAGTTATAAAATTATCTAATCCCGGGCAAAGGCCTTGTCCGTATTTGGTAACTATGGTGAGCATAATGAGTTTATGAATAACAACTTGGATTACGAGAAAAGAAACGTTGTAGGGATTATATACAATCGCTCTTAGTATGGAAATTCGTCTGGTTATTTGCGTTGTCATTTATTATCAGCATTCCTATCAAAATCTTCAGTGATTATACGTTCTTAGAATGACTAGAAATACTGTGTGATTATGCAGTTATGATTCGAACTCCTTTTCGGGGGTAGGTTATCATGTTAGGTCTGGTTGGCCAACAAATGGTATCACCAATATGGGGTATAAGAATTTTAGGATACTTTCCGCTTATAAAATTTGATTAAAATAAATGATAATAAATAAATAGGGCTTTGAGGACAAAATTGAACGCTGGATTTATTGAATTAGTTTGTTGACATACGTGTACCTCAACCATCGGGATCATACTGTGTCTGTTTTTATTGCTACGGTGGTTGCTATTGCTGTGTAGTTTTAATGAATCTGCGACGCTATAATGCTGCAAGGTCCAACATAATGGAAGGCAGTTAAGAAGCCTTTAAATATATAATTTGAAGTTCATCCACTATTCTATTCTCCGGCAGTTGTTCGCTCATCGACTTTATCTTAAAATATTCATGAACTTGGAATATATTTTGCCATATATATGAATCGAAAATTCGCTTCGAAGCGTTAACCCTGTTTTATATATATATAAGTGCTTTAATCGCATTGGTTTCAAGAGGATTTATGCCTGCTCTTGTCTGTAGTTGATTATACTCAACACTGTGTATTATCCTTACCTGTTTTAGGTGGTCTAATACTAGTAAATGTACTGTAGCATACTAACTCACCAGAAGTATGTCCACTTAGTATAAAGGAATGGAAGATTTAGTTTTATCCTATCTGTAAGTTAGAACAACAATAACACTGTACGAAGGGAAATATAAATCCAAGTGTAATTCACACTTTTGAATTGATACAGTGGATCTAGACCTAATTAGTCCTGCTGTCGTCGTTCATACATATTTCGTATTCAAATTCTCGTCCGTCGAGAATTACTACGCTGCTCTTCTTATTTAAAATGCGTTGAGCGGCCAGAAAGCAATCATACAATCCACTTCCACGACTTTATAATCAGCATCCTGACTTTTTGCAACGCCATTGTTTAACTGCACAGCAGCTAACGATGTAATTGTAAACGTTAGTGTAGCGGTCGGATCACGTTTCACTTCCTGTACGCTTAAGGCTGCTCAAAATAGGCGTGGGAAGAGGGCAAAAACAGCCTGCATTCGAGGCAATAGAACGCTCTTCAATTGCTCTGGATTGTGAGATTGACCTTATAATCGAGTCGTTTTATTGATTTCTTTCAAATTCTTCCTCGAGCTTTGCAATCCTTTTGAAAAGTCCCCTGGAATTGTCTTCATTCAAATGCGGAGGCTTGAAATTTTTGTTTTTATTTTTGTTGTATTTTTGTGCGTCGTACCTCGTTTTAATTGGGGTCATATGTAGATTATTTGGAATAGCAGTGTTTGATGACTAGTATACCTAGGCCCTGCCGAGTGGTTAAATAAGAAGTCGTAGTCGAACTAAAGGGTTATCGAATCTTTCCTAATTTAATACAAAAGAAGCAAAGGAAGCATAGATGTAAATTGATTGTGCTACAATGTATATTGGAATGTATGACCGTTGTTTCCCCGTGCCCCATTGCTTTCAAATTTTGCAGATTAACTGCCGGAAATATCGAATGCGCAATATTGCTGGATACTGTAATTCATAGGTTAAATTCGGGACGGCTGGTTGACGAAAAAAAAATTTCTAGTGATTTTCCCTTGTTCAGCTCTGCCAGCTTGTAAAGGAAAACACTCTTTTCGATTTGAGCAATACGTTTTGACTGATGCTGGCAACAAAATGCCATCATGACCTTGTCAGGAAATAGTAGCTATCGCTATTGCGAATGAAAAGGCCATTCTGCAACTATTCTTTCAACACAAACCCCTTTTTCCCATGTTTCCGGTGCCATTTCTCTTGTGCAATCATTGTGGGTTGATGATGGGGTGGGCTAAATTTACGTCAGCACTGACTTGAAAAGGTGAAATTGAGTCCAAGCATATGCGCAGGCGCTCGTGAAACTTTTTTTTCTGTAATAGGTAGAGTATTGCTTACTGCTATGTAACTGGCAGGTTTGTATTGTTGATGTGAGAGTGAAACGATCTGGAAAATATTCCTTATAAAACATGGTACTATGAAATGTGGACGTGGGTAGGTTTCGTAACCAAAACAAGGTGTAGGTCAATATTACCGAGTTTTCTGAATAGTACCCTACTGTATTCATTTGTTTAATCTAATTCCTCAAATATTTCGTGGAAAATATACATTCTCAGCAGACTCCCCTCATTCCCCTAAATTTTTATACAAAATAGAAATGAAATTTTCAGAGAGATACTGGCAGGATGTACGTCATTTAGGATGTACACAATTCTGAAATGAAACTTAACCTAATATTGTGTAACCCCAGCAGCCAGCCTGTACCCCACTCATGGGATGTAATTGCTAACGAAATTGCTCCGCCATTTCAAATCGGAATCTAATTTTATTCATCATTATATTTTTTCACAAAATAGTTTGTAAGTTTGAATCAAATCACTGGTTTGAACCTCAAACCTAACGGAACTTGCGTTTGCGAGGGACATACGTTTACTTTATGTATAGAAGTATTTAGTATACAAACTTAAACCCTTCCCAGTTCCCCCCTGAAAGCAGCTGATGACAGAGAATCACTGCACTAGACCAAAACATATGTGGTTAACGGAAATAGACGCCACAGACAGAAAAATACGTAGAATTGCAATTTGTAGATGAGAAATCATTTAAAACAGACGTTATATAAGCAGCTTTCCTATTATTCCTTAATCGGATTTCTCCTGACATAGTATCGATTACATGCCTTAGAAATTCTACTATATCAATTTTCCATTTTCTATATTTATTGACTTAGTATTCCGATGGCTGTTCACTGTCTTTTTCCGTACCATACGAATTTGTCGTTTTTGCTTAATCGGTAATTACGTAATAGTTTTAGTTAGTATTTACATTCTTAAAAAAACCTCAACACGATCAAGCTATTCCCAGGTCAATCGAAGTCGTCTCTGAAAGACTCTTATACAAACATAAAAAAAAACATTTCGACGTGAAACCTAAACGACCTTTATTTTAAACGAAGGGTATGGCTGGTTTTCTATTCAAGAAATATTTTCCGTTTTGGGTTTGGCAGCATTTACATGTCGTAGATATTACATGGGAATCTTCTTTTCCTCCCATAATCTCTGGTCAGCATTAGATATTTCTGAGAAGACAACCGAAAATCGTGTTTTGAGTAAATGCTCAAGAACGGCTTCTTTGTTTTCCGTTCCATGCAATGGCAATAGGCAAAGGTTTGACTGTGGTATTTTTAGCAATGAGTCGCAAAAACAAGCCATCTATCACAATTATTTTCGTCCATTGACCTATCGTCATTTTTTCTTGAGTACTGCAGCTTTGATAATAAGTACTGGAGGAACTGACGTAGTTAGACAATTCTGTAATCCTATTCATTCATCAATAATACCTTGGCGCGATTGAAGGTGATTGGGAAAATTGTTAATGTTGGAAAAGGTTAAAAAAAGCCTTTCTTGCAAACGGAACTTTGTAACGGAAAACCGAACAATACCGCACTTCGTTTCAGTTTATTGTAGGATATTGTTGATGTATATTTTGCTAGCTTGCATGTTTCCATGACTTGACATGTTCCCAATTTTTTTTAGCAAGTGACGTATCTGTCTTTATTGTAAAAAACGTTACCTTGCAGGAAAAACTTCCTATTACTCATAATTATCTTAATTAAAGTTAATGGTTATTTTTATTCTGCGATTAGGGAATTCGCGATTTTTCCATAAAGTTTAGGCATACAATTGATCAAAACGAGCCTGAGGATGAGGTGATTTGTTGGTCATATCGTGTCACTAATTAAGAGAACTACGTAATGAACCCAATATGATCTTTGACTATTTTTGTCTGTATTCAGTATTGATGTTTAATAGTTTTGTATTTCATTTAAATATGCTACATTTAGAACTTGCGTGTGCTGCCTGTAATAGATTTTGCGAGGCTCTGAACCAGCAAAAAAGACTTTAATTAATATACGCTGTGTATGTAGATAGGTAATACATATCTGTAGTGTATTTTATAAATGATATAATAACTTCTTGCAGACTCGATTGATCCGATGTGACTGATTCCCTGACCAACTGTAATTTATAGCACCAGTTATTAAAAGAACATACCTAGTGTTGCATATAAATGTTTTCAGAATTGCATACGTGACAGATTGCACTCGACGAATGCAGCATATGACGTAAGCGGCAAATTTAAATAATTTGCTATCTTGCTTATATGTCAACACGCCTTAATTAATTTCAAAGTATAGACTCGTTAGGGCCCATGAACATTTTCTCTTCAAGCCTATCACGTTATTGTTTGTATAACGGCTATAATTTCCCTGTACAGTGCGCCCAAACGAGCCCGACTTCTGTTATTCGCATGATATTAAATACACCTAAACTTTCGTTCAAAGTAACAGGGGAACACTTTGCCATCATTAGCAAACCTCTATTTACATGTCCAGGGAGTTACCCGGGTTTGTGAGAAGGACATTTCATTTTAAATTGATGGTCTAATCTTAGATGTCTATCTAAAAATATACTGCTACTTTCAGACCTGTTTGTAAAGTCATGTTTTTAACGAATCTGTATTGTTTCATTATTTAACTGGCGATAACATCTATTTCAAGATGAAGATCTTTAAGCTAATGATATTTTTATCAAAGCGATCGATCTCAATTTGTCATGACGTATCATAATTATTGTTTACGTCAGAGGGTGGATACCACTTTAGTGCAAATTATATTTTAATGCAATGCCGCCTCGTCTATTAAGCCGAAACCCAAGAGGATCTCGTGTGAGATGGCTATCATTATTATTTTGTGCTATTTTTGCACCGTGCCAAAGCGATTAATGTTTCGTTATGTTAAACAAAGCCGGATTAACTAGGAATCGATTAGTGCGTAACTGATGCTGCCAGATATATATTTTTTGCGAAGCTTGCTTGAATCTGGCCTGTTCTTATGGTTAACTGATTTGTGCGAATGAAACATTAGGATACAAGTGCGCAGAGAAATTCAATTGGGAATCATAAATATGTATTTCAAAATCACTTAATTCTCTGAATTTATGAAAATTCAAGAAGTATGAAATTTGTTATGGACGGTTTGGTCTGCTTTAATGGCAGTGACAGGCTGTTATATAATGCTTATAATTGCTTAGTTATATAATGTCTGTTTGATATAGGTAGATTCTAACAATGATGAATTTATTAGCCTAACGAAATATCACAAACACTTAACCATTCCCGTATACTAACACACCCTGCTGAACAAGGTTTAGCTGGATAGGCTAACATTGTGCCCCATGTTTGGTAAATAATGCGGCTAGATGTAGTAGCTATATAACATAGTTTGCACGATAAAAGTTATTCTAAATCCGTCTATGAGGTCTCCGTAAAAATGCTTCTGTTTCTATTTCGAAAGCAAATTGCTTAAACTGCACCTTCCCTAGTTTAGTAAGTTGACTGCAAAAGTTTCGCTGTAACGAAAATGATTATGACGCAAGTTTTGGAATATTTCTAGTAAAAATCTGGAATTTTCAGCTGATTTTTTTTGGAACTAATTAAATTTGAATCTGGAATTTTGTGTTTTTACGAAACAATCAACAACCGAATCCTTTGTAAAATAATAACACGTTCCGTTGACTTTAAATCGCCGGCAAAAATCCCCCTACTATCGTCGTTCTTGGTGATAGCGTTTGCGTAAAGTTGCCAAATTTCCCCGAAATCAGCATTTTTAGCATCGCGAAGGGCACGGTTACGTCATTTTCATTCGCGTATTTGCTTTTGTTTACATTTAAAATACATCTGAAAGAGTAACGAAAATTATCATTCGCAGTTTGCGTTATATTGCCTGCAGTGTTGATATTCAGGAAAATCCCAGAGTCAGCTCATTGCTGCGTTAAATCACTCGAGATGTTCAGTTCAAATTCTTTCTGATTAACAACGCCCGTTGTGAGAAAATTGTGTATTTTGATAATAGCTAAGAATGTACGAAGTGGTTGGAATTGGAATCGCATATGAAGAATAATGCTCCTTCAGGCGCCGAAGTGTAATACTATTGTAATGCCATTCTTTTATTTATCATCCACATAAACAGTTTATAGATTCCCAGGTATATTTAGTAATTTAACATTAGAATTTGGTCATCTGAATTCCATAGTGTTTATGTATGGCGTTTCCAACTTAACATGCTGCTTATTTTCCAAACCACTTATGTATATCCAAGCAATTACACGGTCGCCTGAACGTATCCTACGAATCATATTTAGTAACCGCTATGCTAAATCGTTTCGAGGAACTAATGTAATACAATGAAGTTACGCTGAAAATCCTCTTACGTAGTTTTCAGTCTGACGATTGTGGCATTCAGTCCCTCTTCCGCCCTAATACATTGAATATAAAATCCGACAGTCATTCCGATTAAGAAGAATGATTTAATGCAGTACAATACATGGCCGTGATGAAGTATTTCCATCAATTGAATGGAATATGGTACAACTTCAACAAAACATTGAGTAATTACGAATATATTTTGAATTCCGTATACTGTACATTGGCATTGGCATGAATAACATGTAACATGTAACATGCTCCAAATCCGGACTGATTACCGAGTTTCGGTTTTTAGAATCTTATCAATGAGTTTTGACGTAAAACAAGCATGCTGTGACGTACGCTTGCTGTTTTGCTGCTAGCTCCGATCTGTGTTGTAAATAATTGCTCATGGCCCGATGATAGACTTTTTAAGAAGTTTGTTTTTTTGCCTGACTGTATCGTAGTAATTTGTTATATATATACACGCGAGTAATTAGGCGTAGAGAGTTAGAGAAATATTTTTAGTACGAGCATAATTTTTATTTGTTGATAAAACATACACGTAACATTTTGAGTAGATGGATCACTTCATGTTGCTGTGCTGAATAACTCCGGGTTAAATGTCACAGAGAACACGCACCATCTTCTTTGCCGTTGTCACTCTTCGTATAATGGACGCTTAATTGTATTTTCATCTCAACCCCCAAATTCGTGAATAAATAACTAATTTCACCAAAATTTGGGATGTCAAAATTTGCTTTTCCTAATTTGGTAACGCTGGGCCAAACGATATTTGAGCGTAAAAAAAGACCGAACCCTTAAAAACTTTACAAAGGATATATGGAAGAAAGAGATTGTAAGGCATTCATTCGATTTTTTATCAGAGATTGCATGCTCTCAGATTACTTGGAATTGGTAAATGTGTCACTCATTACGGGTTTATGAATCATACAAAAACGACATTACGCGTTGCGAGATCGGCCTGTTCCGCAATATTCCACTCAAAGTCAAGATATAATTCGACAGCATATATTCACGGTAATACTTAATTGAAGGTTGGGGGATTATAAAGATATCTTGTGCCTTTTAAGGGAGGGCGTCTATAAACAAACATAACCATGTAAAAATTACTACTTGAATATTGTATGCAATTTCCATATAAATGGAGTGAAAAATGTCTCCTAACAAAAAAATACGCAATTCCGTGAGAAGCTGACGATCACTTAAAAGATAAAATTTGATTATCTACCGATAACGATCTGATTCCTTTTTCGATTCCAAATCGACTATAAATATTTATTGAATCCCTTCTTTTATCGATTGTTTGTTTTTCCCAATGCATCTCTATATTGACTTAAGCGTTGGGTAGATAGATCGCGTACAATTACAGGCTGCAAAGTTCGTGCTGGTCCACAAATCTATTTTTGGCTGGTATGTTACATGACACATTGGCTTCTACCCAAGTACCTGTTATGTGTATCGAGTAACAGTCGTTCAGTAGGATGTTATTTTCATTTCTGCAGGGAGAGTTTTTAACTGAGGCGATAGGGAGCCAAACTTTTGATTCATTTTATAACACAATGCAAAAATACATGAATCCCTCAAATCACGCGAGAGATCGTGTATATTGAATGCGGTAGCTGATGACACCAAGAAATTCGCGTCCGACCAAGCTGGGTACATTTATAAAGAAATTATTTATAATATCATGACCGTATTGGCCGTTGGCCAACTGAACCCGATAATCATAGGGAATTTCTGCGAAGATATATTGAATTCGGATAGATCGCGGGATGCCTGCTATGAAGGGTGTATTAAGGAGAGTAAAAGTAAGTCTATGTGGGCCCAGTACATCATAAAACCATTAGAGGTAATTTTAACTTCTTAACGAGACCGTATACAACCAGAAAAGAAACTTCCTTACTCCAGGCCTAATTCCTAAACGAATTTAAAATGGTGCCTTTTCACGCTCAGCTTCGTGGCGTTTGTCTTTTTCACCTTTGCTTTGTTACTACAAGATGCCTAATAAAGGGGCGTAGTCTGGGAGATTACGTGCTGAATATATATATACTGTACGTGGGAGATAACCATATAGTCAGTAAACTTGTCCCTCCCACACATACGATTGCGAAAACTAGTAATAATGTCGCGAAATCCAATAACAGTCAATAACATATCTCTTTGTCTCAAGTCGGGGCATTTGTTCAATGAGTCACCATCGGCTCGCTACTGTCTCCACAGTCTCATTTGATCGTGTATTAATTCACTGCAGTTATACCGGGGCGTACCCTTACGCATTCCCTGATTCCTGTACTTCGAAATGGCTCAATTCTTGGAAGAGGAGTTCTCCCTATCGGAAAGTAATTGACCGTATCGCCTAAAGAGAAAGTAAAATTTGTGCACTTGTAAAAATGATCCGAGTATTCGTTTTACGTACCACTTCTTTGTCTGCAAATAGTTGAAGTATTTGATGAGGAGCAAGCTAGATGGCGATTCACAAATCATCATCATCATCGAAATTTTATCTCGACTAACAAGTTATTTTAGCCTAATCAGTACTCCGCGTGTACACTTGTGTGCCGTGAGACGATGCTAGGTGTAGCGCGGTGTATTTGGGTAGGGAAATCTTATTTTTCTCCCAGTCGTCCTTATTTTGGGTTCCAGATCGATGGTAACCCTGCCTATACGGTACAATTAAAAAAAAAGGCTGTAAGCGTGATGTGTTGAGTGGCTCTGGAAAAAAGGTTCAAACGATCTATTAAATCTACAAGAATGTTGTCTATCTTGCGCTCATTCATTTTCGCTGTCGGTTGGCATTACTTTGGCAGCAGATGATAAATTTCAATTGCGAGTAAACATTTCATTTGTATGGTAGAACTTCTCTTTGTGTGGTCTCCAAGTTTATTGTTAATTCTGAATTTTTCATTGCACATTGCAATAACGATACTGGTCTGTTTTGTCTGTTAGTACGCTTGGAAAGTATGAAATTTTCTATACGCGGTTTCACTCTTGTAACACATCATTGTAAGTTATAGGAAAGATAAAACTCGTGGAACCAGCTGTGCAAACAGAAATCTCATTTTGTAGTAGAATTTTAATCAGAAATTTGTCGTAAAATTACAAGAGCAAACGCACGTATAAAATTCTTCATCGTGCAAAAGTGCAGTTAAATTCGTCACGACGTGACTTGACGATGTGATGTTGATTGCGTAAAATCAAACTGTATACTTTATCTATAGAGATGAGTTAGCTGAACTTTGATCAGGGTATTTTTATATCTGGGGCGTGATGTTTTTAACACTATGTGATGTGATACAACGCATAGTCTGTGCACAGTCAAGAGTTAAAATATACCATATTCTTGGTAAATGACACCAGAAATATCCGACGTTTCCCGTTTAAAGAAACTAACAACTAATAGAATTGAACTTTTCCTGCGATAAATTGTAGTTTTGTGGTTTAAATACTCCAACCTTCTATTTGGGTGGGAGACTCTGTAACAGACGTTGTTTTATCTCTGTGCTATTGATAGCCTTGCCCGGAGCTGGATTTAAGTTTCCTCATTTGGAGCGGTAGTTGTAATAATAGAGAAAACGAGCAACAGCGGTAAGAATCCAATTTCCACTTCCTGTGAGATCATGTTTCTGCCACCTCTGCACGTTATGTAAATGTTACCGAACTAATTATTTTTGGGACCTAAACCGTACACCAGTGGGTTATCGCATGTCAATGAAGCTAGTGTTTAAATCACAAGGATAAAAGGAGCAACGACATATAGATTTACTGTCGATCAGATTTACACAACTCCGACCTTCGAGTTGTCGATAATATCGAATAGGAATCTTATCCCAGGGTGTTGACCCCACTTGCAAGACAGGTGTAACCCACCACATCTCGACTCTGTAGTGTTAGTTACGATCAAAACTATGACGTTACATCGTCCCTTTGTATGTTCGTGGACACTCTTGTATTGGAACCACATATAAAGATTTGAACTCCATTGGGAGTACTGTATGTAGAATGTCTCTGGAGGGACTATATTACCTTTACTTAGGGAACTGTAGGAAGGAGAACTAAATGAATTTCGCTGAAGAAATATCATTATGGTGGCATATCCACAATTTCCGCACAATTATATAATTATATCACCCTCTATATATAGGCATGTGCAAACGCAGTTTATTTTCAGGACAACTTAAGTTTTATAATGATGTTAAAATGGAACAGAAATTAGTCTGTTCATTTTTTCAGCCCTACCATAACCATCCAGAACCCCAAGTTCAACATAATTGCGCCCCACTCGGAATTTGAGCCTAAAAACGTACCGATCCCAGCAAAAATGGGGTTTAAAACCAAATCATTTTATCCTTATTCATTTTAGTCAGATGGTAGTTGTCTAATATATATATTATTGTCATAAACTGCATATCATTCAAGCCATCTTTCATGCCATATTTGATCTACCGATTCGGGTGAAATTAGTGCTCAGTATACCTTAGTATGAAGTTGATGCAAATTCTTTGTTTTTTTAACTGGCTGCAGCATCAGTGCTTCTATGGCTTATTTCGAAAACAAACCGCAATATAATTACGCCAACATTGATGGAGAGATATCAGTCATTGCATATATAAACAACACTGCCCAACAGATGAAATATACCTGGTAGTCGAAAATTAGACGGTACAAAAACACATTACCGTCAGCACATTCCACATCAATTATGTATGCAATGACACCTCTTCAAAGTATTCGTATTTTTTTGATAATTGGCAAACCCACATAAAGCTTGCAGTTTTCGTTGAATATGCATAGGGTGTCGTGCTTCTTAATTACTGTACACCCGAGTCAAAATATATTGTATAGTCGATGGAGCCCTCATTTAACACTTTAATATTACAATAGTATTTTGTATATATTGTTATGAGCTACCAGTTTTCTGGTGTTTGAGCGTAGATTCCTAATATATATCTCATTCATCGATAGGAATGCATATGATCAATACAAAATAAGAAATGTATGCTAGATATCTGATTAAAATTCAATATTCCCTCACATACCAGTATACTACTACCTTGATTCGATCTCAGTAAATTACCGTAGCCTTTTGGCGGGTTGTTTAAAGGAATTAATTAACAGGGGTCACTCTCTCGAACCAGAATCAGATTAACCCATCAAATATTAGTTAAACGCGTGCTGATGACTACCTGCTGTCGCCAATCCAACATACGATGTTTAGGCATATATTTGACATTGGTAATGTCCTCTTACCTAATATACCATGTGTGGATAGGTGTCTTCAAAGCTAGACAATTGTCCTCGTTTTTGTTCACAGTGTATTCTCTGTGTACCAATTAACCTCAAAAGATGTTTATCTCCTTCTCTCAATCAATTTACTTGTTGGAAATTGACACTGAAAGTTCGCCTTTAATCTTCGTCAGTTTTGTAGTTTTAGAAGAGGATTAAATTTAATAACAAATTTGTAAGAGTTGTCGACTTGCAGCGACTGTAAAGTCTTTTGGATACCGGAGTGGTCCTGATCGAGAAGTGGATTAGTTGGGCCATTTGACATGGATTTCAAGGGGCCTAAATTTTCGATCAGGTAGTAGTAGTGGAAAATGGCATTCTTGTGGAACTAAGAACATGAGCTATGCTCGATGTTTGACTAATTTCAGCTGATCTTATGACGAGTATGCTGCGTCGGTAAACCGCTATCAAGGCATATCCCACCCACGCTTCCTTTCCGCCCACGCTGTCTGGCGTTTCTGTGAGCATTATACATGCTCTCACACAAGTGCTGCTAGTCATTACTAACCGCGATGGCTACAGTAACAGCATTGCGGTTTTGAAATTTCGGTTCTCATTTAAATC
This sequence comes from Halocynthia roretzi, assembly GCA_013436055.1. NCBI lineage: Eukaryota > Metazoa > Chordata > Ascidiacea > Stolidobranchia > Pyuridae > Halocynthia > Halocynthia roretzi. The sequence goes on along the minus strand of QRAM01000022.1, from coordinate 37,711 downwards.
CTTGCGTTTTACGAAATTTCACTTCCCCTTTGTCCACAGATTTTAAATGTACTAATGTAAAATTTTATACATTATCTAATAACGCAATGGCTAAATTTGTCATCATTACGGAATATGTGCAATCGAAATTGTGAAAATCCGTTTTCTCCTTGAGGCAGAAACGTGCAGTGTTTTCACTTAACCGCACCATATCATTTATTTACGGTCGCTTAAAGGATTTTAATTACGCTCGATGAGAAAAGGTCCGTTATTGAACGGTCGCATGCCTACGTTGATGAAAATATATAAATAAATATTGACAAGCCGCGGCATCGTGCTTGTACGAATATTAGTTGTAGCGGAGAAATTTCAGGGAGAAAGTGCACGCTAGACAAAACTCCTGAACTGCATAATTAATGCGTTCTATTCGAAGCTTCGTTAGCAAACCTACCCTAAAAAGGCTTTTCTGTCTTCGAAAATTCCGACATGGTATTTTCAGCACTTATTGTTGTACAAGCAAATGTTTACATAAAATTATTCTTGCTGTTTATGTGAAAAGTAATTGTAAGTTGTCAATCGAAGAAGTTCACCAAGTTTTTTCCAAATTTATCTGCACATACAACGTTATCATTTTTAAGCTGTTATTTCGCATTATTTGGAAGAAATATTTTAATTTGTACCCTAGTGAAATGCCTGGCAACGTTGCTAGTGTAGAATTTACAGAATTTCGTGCGAGCAATGATAAATAGATAGCCTTGTTCCTTCTAGAGAGCTCATCTGATATGTTATGTACATACACCCAATATATCATTATTACATAAGGTTGTTTCAATACATCTCTCGATTACTTTTGCTATTGCTGTTTGTCTTTCATGGTAATATTATTTTGCTCGCTCAAATACGAACGTTGCTGCGAATAAATGAATGAGCACATTTTTCATTTCGGATCGGCTTTCAGCCTTGTCTTTTGCATTATCGTGTACGTAAACATAAGAGGGCTGATAAATCTTCGGAATGGAGGGTAACTTGTGGCAGAATCGATTTATAGCGACATTGTATCCCGACTATAGAGCGCCAGAGAACAAACAAAGTATTCAGACTGTTTTCTTTCAGGTGGGACTTTGTTTACTTATCTATCTTGATGGGATACGTGAACACTGTTGCAACTCCTTTATCCAGAACGGCGTTGAGTTTACACCGTGCTTGTTTTCTTATCGTCTGCCGGTGAATTCGTATCCTCTTCAGCGCATTCAAATCAGTTGCATAAAATATTGGCTGTAAATAGTTTCTGCGTTATCTACCGGATGCATTTGTACTTCTGTCTCGCGTGAAACAGCACATGATCGGCTGTACTGTAGTGCTTTTACTTGCTGTCTATTTTCGGCTTTTCATGGTGATATAAAGGGTCACTAGTGCATCACAACTATCTCTCGCTAATGATAAACTAGGTATTTTTCTGAATATATGTATATAGCTGCGTTTTAATTTACAGTAAATTCAACCCATGAGTAATATTTGCACTCTCGCCTCTCGAAGAGTGGGTTATACCCTTCTCGAATGCTGTAGACGTTATTAGGTTCGTTTTATAAGTTATGTGAACTGATTGTTTGAATTTTGGTTTGTGGTTTTTCTTGCTGAAAAAGGTTTTAAAACGCATTCAAAGGTCGGAAATCCCTGTTGGCACAGTGCATTTGAGTACATTATGATTATCGTAAAGTATTAGTCGCATTTTTACGAGGTAATCGATCCGTATGCGGTTTATGAGTAATGCCAAATACATTCTCATATTGTAGGTTGCGTGTGTCGTTTGTCAGTGGAAGCATTTTCTTTTTTTTCCGTACTTCACTTTAGTTGTTTCCGTAAACAACGAGCGATTAAATATATTGAACATTTTATAATGTTGTTTTTAGAAACTTAATTTGCGAGTGAGATTGACAGCGGTCTAATGACTCCGCTCGTATGCTTTTTGACTCGACTTGACTCTTCGAAGATTTTTCAACATTAGTAACTACTTCATAGGAACAGGAATACAAAATTTTCAATTTCTTTTATTCCCATTGGAGCAGTTATATGAGCTTATATTGAAACCATTTTGGTTCAGACTCGACTTGACCCGGTTCGGGGGGGGGGGGTCATGACTTACAAAGCTTGCGGTATGTCCACTTCGTTCACAATTATATCATTAATCATTCCTGGTAATTCATTATAGCAGATTGAATTAGTTGCACCTTAATCAGGTAAAGCAGGGCCCTCAAAAACGACTTTCAAACTACCCTAAAACCCCTACCTACATCCCCACCTTTCCGTTTTCTCCCATTCTCAAATTAAAGTGGAATGGATTTTCATAGAATATTTGACGATCTCTCCCGTAACGAAAACAAGCTGCTTTGCATAATTCATGTTTCGAATTTCTCCGTGCGAAATGGTGTGTCGGTGCAAATGGCAATTTATCATCAAGTTGTATCTGGTCAGGCCGCAGGGAATGATGACGCCTAATGGATAGATTGAAAAGATACTATCTTCGGAATTAGGTGTTGCGAGTGATAGTTTCAGTCGAATTAGTCTTTGTTCTTTTTCAATCGCTTAAAATATGACCTATCGCGCGCTGTATCACAACATCTCACAACCGCCGTACTTAAGCATTAATAATGAATGAAACTGTATATTGCTAGAAAAATGCAGTGTTTGGCCCTCAGTGTGTTCTGTCTTTGTTCGAGAAAGTTTTTCGTACAATGCAAATTATTATCTCTAAATCTATATGTCTTGTGGCGCACTTGCTCTTGTAAGATTATGTATGAATCGAATATCTAACTTTTATGGTGAATTTATTCGAAGAATTGCTAACAACATCCTGCGTCAGTGACGGATACCGGCAGATTTATTCTGTTTATAAAGGCAAAAGTAATCGCTGTACAAAAGATAATAATGGTTTTCTAAAACAATCCAGTATTCTATTCTAGTCCATTCTGTTCAACTCTAAACTCATATTCCTAAGAACCGAAGCCTACAAGTAACATAACCACACATCAACCGGAGATTCTTAAAGTCAAATATATCTTATCAATATCAATCTTTGTTATCATCTCTTCCGCGAGACTTTTCGATGTCATTTATTTCGTTTACTCATCACCACAGAGGAATCAGTTAATCTTTGCCTTTCTAGAATATTTATTACAATTGCCTGAATGGAATTGTACCAATTCTCTTTTAGGGAGAGCACCTCCTAGCACCCCGCTGGGAAGAATTATGATTCGTGTGTAAATAGCCCTGATAATCTTATAAATGTATGGTTTAAGAAGTTTATTACCAATCTACAAGCTGTTCTGTCAGTATAGCATTCACCTTCCCTGACCTTAATCTGTGTAAGTGTCACAGAGGTTCTTTCAAGTTTAAGCAGCTTGGTATAAACTGTTCAATTAAACTGTAATATACTGGAGTATATATAGCAATTAGTATATACATTCACCAGGCACATATAGAATCTATAATAACTAGTCCGTACGGATCTCACTTCCTATTTCCCTTTGCATATTTAGATGAGATGAATTGGTTGGTGTCGAATATGAATAATGCCATCACTTGGTTAAGTATCCTGTTTTCGGGAAACGTTTTCAGTCAGGCATTGTATTCTATTTTTGCGTTACTATTTTTACCATGTTTGACACAAGACGAGTTCATAATTTGTGGCTTTGGTGCATATTGTCATTCAGTTAATGTGTTCATCCCGATGGATTTTTGGTGGTAACGCACCGCATTCGTTGTCGCGCTATGTGCGCTCACCAGATGTCTGTGTTGTTTGTTGTTGTTTGTGAACAGAAACTAAATTTCGCTTCATCCATTTATTCTGTGTGTCATTCAACTTTTGTACTCGTTTGCCTCTTTTATTGAAAAGTTTGTTCAGGTTTCCCTGTTACCCGAAATGGAAATCGATTTATTTCGTTTTCTTCCCAAAAATCAATCTCGCTTCAAAAACGAATTACAGAATGTGTAAATTATTGAACGTTGCCAGTCGTTCGGTCCAAAGAGCGTTTCTGTCGCAAGCTGGCTTTCGCCCCGGGCGGCGTATCCGCGTCCGCGTTAATACATCGCTAGCGATACGATCGCCAGATAAGCTGGATGATGTAAAAATCGTGATGCATTATCTTTGACTTCCTAAAATATCAGTAAACCTCATACAATATAGCTTTGTATGTATTTTATAGTACGGTATTTTATTTAAGATTTTCCTGGAAACTAGCTGACCTTGTATAGTAATAAGCCGGCGATTGCCTTTGGCGAACGATAAGTATCTTGACGTGATCGCTGTAGCGAATGAAAGATGGTATCTGTGTTATACAGTATCGTATATAGTGTATTTTATTTGTAATGAAAATTCATTCGTTACGGTATCATTAAATTTGAGTTAGCAATTCCTAAATTCAGTTGCAAGTTTTGTGAATCCGTTTGGTCCCGTGGATGGCTTGTTTTTCATTGTGGTATTATATGGTTTATTTAAACTATAGCATTGGCTAAAATAATTACCTATAATACATTTAGCACAGTACACTAATAAAAAAATCAACCCCAAAATTGAGCAACACGAGTTCATAACAGATGTCCTTATATTGTTTACCCGTCATCTGCAGGTGACAATCTCTAAATACAATACATTTTATATCATGCAAAATATTACTGTTTTTCAAACGATGTCGTTAATGGGTCTGTCATGTAATCTTGTAAGTTACATTACACTTATTACGCCACAAAGGCCTATCTACTTACGTCAGTGTCTTATGTTCTGGGTATGATATGCTTTTACTGTCATACCGCAATGTCTGTCATGTGCAATGTTAATCTTACGGCATATCAATGACTTGTTATATTACGACTGGATTATGGATGAGCGGGACCCTTTTCTCCTGGAGTTTTCTCACTGATTCGCTTATCGAATGTCAAACAATAGCCTGACTGACACATGCATAGGATTTCCGACGAGAAAAAAGGCAAAAACGCTTTTTTTTCTTTCTCTTCCTTGCTTACTTATCGCCTTTTTTCCTTCTTTCGACCAGAAATAGGACACTGACATTATTTTTCTGGATGTCAAGCGCGACGAATTATTAGCAAACTGTTTCCTTTTCAATTTGTTTCAGCCTACATTCTCTCTATTCCATTATATTGATTGTTTTCATCCTGTAATATCCTTTCTCTTCTTTAAAGGGCACTCTTCCAGAAGTTCCTTATTCCCTTTTTTCCCTTCTTCTTAACGGCCACTTGAATGCTTTTCAACAACTAGAGCGCCGGGAAAGGTTATCCGATGTCGAATAGAATAAGGAGATTTACCCTCGTGTTGCTCGAACCTGTTTTCGTTAAAGTGAATCTAGAGGGTTAATGTGCCGAGCTCACGAAAGAGAGATCGATTGGCTTGCACGGCCCGGTCGTTATCTTAGCTTATATGTTTACCGTGACGTAAATCGGGAAAGGATATTAATGCGATTTCGCTTCTCTGAGATGTTTACGAAATACGAACAATAACAAAACTTCTTGACGTCACAGCGACCATAGTAACAATACCGCCGATACTATTTCGTCAATGTCGTAATGGGAACAACATTGTTTCAACCGCAGTATGTATCGCTACCATTACAACTACTAGTTTATATATACATTTCGTCATTTCAAGAATTTTTGATATCTTCCTTCAGAAGTGCAGTTGAACACCAAACCAAATCTATGTAGGACCTAGGGTGTTAAATATTGTCGCTCCTGTGCGCCATCTAGTGTAGATAAAAATCCTTAGAATGCTTTTAACGCAGAAAATTTCCATATTCACAATGTATTCATGATTCTAGTCATAAGTTAGCTGTACTATTTTCAAAGAATTAGGGAAAAATTCGACAGAATTTTACTTTCTGCTGGCGGGGTACTCGAGGTCACGCAAAGTCACTTCTTGTCTTGGATAAATTTACTTCTCACGTGAGGTCGTATCAGAAGACTGTTTGCTAAGTGACCTAATGCGTAGTCTGGATAATGTACAAGTTGATATGTATTTTTAGCTTTTCTTTACAAAGTCTGTAAAGTTTAATCTCCTCTTGCACTACAAAACGACATCTCCTATTTGTATAGCTAACAGATAAATATGTGTTCTTTACACAATCTATGTATTGTTTGATTGAACTGCAGTAAACTTACTGATTTTATATATTTATGAGTGTTTTTTAAATGTATTGCCAACACACTCTATATTGCTGTTGTAAATATTGTAAAGAGTTCCGCTTTCATAATTGTTGCACCACTCTATGTAAAATAATGCATAGCGGATTGCAGAACCGAGATACTATTCGTTAAACATTAAAGCGAAGGAATGAATACCGTACCTGGTAATTTCCCTAGACCTTTTTCTTTCATAGCATTCAATTGAAATTGCGCCTCCCTTTTTTCATTGGCTTCATTTTACTCTTTTTTATATCTATGAATTGATGTGTGTGCGTGTGTGAATAGTTTAGCTTAACCACAGTTACCTTTAATGCCGTTGATGAGTGGGACTGCCCTGTTTCTTTCTTTCTAGAAGTTTACCGGGTAGAAAAATAACACTTCGAGTTACTATTTTTACTATTTGCCATGATAGATTGCACTCCCTTGCAGTAATGAATGATGTAATGTATTAAAATAAATGTATGATCCGTAAACACATAATTTAATTTATATTTGATGGATGAAACTTTGAAAATATATTCCTCTATTCTCCAAATGATAATTCCAGGTCTAATCCGTTATATACTGTCAATTGATAACATCTATACAGAGATTGTTGCATAATTCTAGTACAGTTATGAGGTTTGATCGAACCGTGATTCCTAGCATGGCATTCCTAGCATCCTTAACTAGCATGGCGACCCGGGTAAGCCTCTAACAAAACGCATGTCCACCGAGAGCGGCGACGGGCCCGTACGCGATATTCTCAAGCTGATTCTCTTACTTTTTTCATGACGTTGAGACCCAGATCAAGTCAAGTTACAGACATTCCTGTATTCTCATACCGACAATATTAAGGGAAGTCGCTTTTGTTCCGGCCGGTATATGTGCTGGATCATGTCACGTAACCGCTATGGAAAGATTTTGAAAAAATATCTCTGTCGTCATAGATGACGACATCAAACCGGCCGCGTATCATGTTGCTTCATTCACAAAACATGTTGTGGCACAACCGTACTTGACTTCCTGTTGCTAAACGTTCCTTTATTCATGTGTATGAAAGTGACGTCCTTCCATGCTGATGAGACTCGACTCATCTGATGTAATTTCATCCACATCGTTTTTATAACCTTTGTTAATGAATAGGCTCTGTGGTGAAATCAATTACAGAATAAAAGTGGCGCTCCATATAGCTCTGAACAGCGGAGATTTCCCACCGTGTCCTACAATTTTTGTTGTGTCGTCTAACTCAATTGTTTTTCAAACAGAGGTCATTTGTTAATTGGTAATTAGTCTTTACTTGCGTAGAATAATGAGCTAGTTTCCACGTAACGCCTGTTGACTGAAGAACTTTACAAAATTAGATTATTCGTGTGCTTTTGCTTCAAACAGTGGTCGTTTCATTCCCACGACAATGATAATATTGACGATATGGACATGGTCATTGTTGAATGGCGGTAATTGTGTCAAGGACACTCGAATATTCCGTACGAATTGGAAGATAGGTGAATTACCCATTTTTAACCCACTTTACCCGCTCCTGAAATATTACTTGCATTGCCATTCAGATACAAAGCGCACGGCGCTCTACTGGGTAACAAATATTATTGGGCTGAATTCATATTGTCCAAGAATGAGTATGAGTGGTTATACAATGAAATCATCGTATTGGATGATGCGAAATTACAGAACATATTTTTCGTCCGCATTTAAAATGCTGTGCTATTTAAAATTTGCTAAACTATTGGGAATAGGTACCTTTGAAAAACTTTAAATAAAAGCGCATTTCAGACTAATGCCCGATGGGAAGAGTTTAGATCGTGGTCAAATCCTTTCACGCGTATTTTGAATAGAGATGACTGTATATATGGATAATATAGGCTGGTTTGTGTTGTATAGATTCTATTTTATAATGTGGGTTTGGGTGGGGGGTTTAAAAGTGTTTTAGTTTTTGTATAATAAGTGGGTGTTTTCTGTCCAGAGCTGGAGCCTAGCACCCACACGGGATCTTGTCAAACTGATTTGTGCAAAATCATTCGGTTTGTGTGTTGATTTTCTTTTCCAATTCACGCAGCTGGGTAGACAAGATAAAGAATTTTAGACTTTGATATTCCTCTGTAATATGTACACGTATGGTTGGAAGATAATTAGGGTAAAATTTCCTTCTGTTTTTTTTTGTTTTCCTATGTTCCCACTCGCAAAAAAAAATCGTCTCCGTAATCGCTCATCGCTCATTCCAGTTGTACTTTATCCCTTCATCCCTAAACCTTATTCACACGTACAGGCACCGATACACTAAATTCAATCTGAAAAAGTAAATTCAGTAAAAGAAACAAGAGACCGATGGTAAAGTATCGCCATCGTTCAGGTCCTTGTCGTTAGTTGTCGACAGCTGAATCCTCTTTTCTTCTAAGCCGAACGGCAACACATTGTTAAAGTTAAATGGGCCAACGCCGATACCAATTAAAATATTCGATCGCCCACTGCAGAACAGATCGACCGTACAATTGGCACGCTTATTTTTTTACCTTGTTGCTGTGGCAAGCACTCGACCAGAGTGGGTACTTGATAGAAATTAATCCTTTTTTCTGTCATGGACCCATCAAACTCCATATAATGGAGAACGTAAAGCGGAGTCTACAAGTACTCACTCTAAGCTGATCCGTAACCATTGCGTGACGTAGGTAACAGCTTCCAGATGAGATCGATTCTGTACTAAGTTATGAATGAATTATTTCGTTGGGATTGTTTGGCATTGCCTTAATACATCATTCCCTACTTCTTGTTAGTTCAATATTCTATTGTGAGTGTGTTTTCTATGCAGTAATCGGAAAAGTACATCTTCCATTTTCACGATTTGAATATGCTCTTAGGTGTATTTTAAATTCTGAATTATTTCGCTATAGCTGGATGTTTTATTGTCTCATTCTACGTCAATGCTTGTCAATTTGGGTCAAAATATATTGCATGATTGATTTTAGATTGAAGTGAAATATTTGTATTCATCATGCTGATTAGTTCTGAACCGTATTTGGTTACACTCGTAATTGTACGTTTACCATAAGTTAGCAATCTGATGTGTGATATAATGCAAAATCTAGGCTTTCTGATCCAGTGTTGGACAATTGCTCTGTTTGCCACCTGGATAACTGTGAAATTGTGTCTTACGAATGGTTGCAAGCACGCCGAATACATCGTAAATTTGATTATGTCCAAAACATTACCCAAATGACATCAGATAAAACATGCAGCAAACGTCGGTTCTCTTACGAAATAGATAGTCCTATGTCTTTCCGATATTGACTTTATGTCTATGAGAACATCGCTTCCCAAGCATAATTAGTTATTTCTGACGCAGAAGCCAAAATTCGCACGCATTGTAATTATTTCCGTGATGGTATATCGTCAAGAACAATGTCCAACTCCACACAACGGTCTTTTCCTGGTTTCGATATCCCATTTCCAGTTATACCAATACACCTCCGTAGTGGAAGATTGATTGGTTCGGAGGAGTTCATTTTTATTCCCATGTAAGAACTTATTAGCTTGATGCTTAATCAATCCTTAAGCAACAAAATTGATAATTTTCTCTCCTGCGTAGTCTTATGGGCAACCGAAAAGGTCGCTTTCCAATATTCCATGTACAGTAATTAGTTGTTGCTCACGGTGTATTTCATTTGTTGCTCTAGATAAATATTGCTGTCCGGTAATCTACTCTTTCGCCAGCAATCTCGTGTCAAATGGATAAATAATGTGCTGTAGTTTATTTATCCAGGATTCCTTCTTATCGTTAGCGGGCAACCTAAGTTAATTGTTTGTATCTGTCTATCATATAAATTTTAGAATACTGTACACCTCCAGGTGTCAAAATATAGAATTTTAATGGAATTTCAAAATAGTGATCATCTCGATATACCAGCAGTACCACCAGAAACCTGGAAAAATGGGAAACGTCATTAATGTTCCATTAAAAAAAAACATTTACTGATTTATTTACTCGGTTCATCATAAGATTTTCGGACACACCCATTCCAAATATTGTTTGTGACCAAAATATCATCAATCATATTGAGGTGGAAAGCAAGATTGCGGAAATAGAGTCGGAGATAATACGGATGGGTGCTTCTCTATACTTTCATAGGGCAATATTAATTATATACAGCATTGTGAACTTTATTTACTTTTCATTATCCTAATTATAAAAACAGTTTCGTGTGATGATGTTTACAGTTAACTTCCTATGCCCTAATGCCACAGAAAGGTTCGATACTTGTAAGATAACCTGCAGTCTTAATTGTGATCAGAGCCGGTCCAAGATTTCGGGCCCCTGGGCTACAAGAGGCCCCCGGTCATATTTTGAGCCTATGATGAGCTAAAAAAAAGTTCTCAATAAAGCACAATTATATTTTCCTTTTACTATGTTTTTCTTAAAACAATAATTTTTATACAACTGTGACCCCATGGGTCTATATATAGTATATTGAGCTAAGTAATGCGCCCCTGGGTGTTTGCCTAATGGTTGCGATGGTCTTGATCCGAGCAAACGTCCAGGCATTCTCTCCCCCTTTGTCGAGTATGTACTTGATAGTAATTATTATGTTGTACACATTTTTCATTCCCCAAATCTAACTGTTATGTAATTTCTTCCATTCTTATACCAAACCCCATTCTCTACCTCTGTGATCTTACAAAGTCCCAGTTTTGATCCATTGTGGTCGTTCTGTACATCGCGTGCTAGTGGATTCAGTCCTTTTGAAAAAGTCTTAAGTTTCTTGCCGTATTTACGGCGAAGTCTATTTCGTTGCTCGCCCGAAATAATATGTCAGAGTCGAATTCTAATGAGTGGTTTCATGCCGTATGGGTTTGATGGATCGCATCCGATCTTTTGTGATCGGGCGAGAAAACAGATATTTTTTTACGGAGAGAATTTCCACTTGATCGAAGGCGAGAATTAAGCTCCCTAATATATGCATATTTAGTCGAGTTAGTAGTGCGATTTGTCAGTTCATTATGCTTATTTCGGGAAACAGCAAGACGTCGCCGCCATTTCCATTTCATTAACTCCCTGCTATTCCGTTCCGAGGATCGTCTAACACAATGACTGTAAACATCTTTTACATCTTGGGAATTAGACGGGTACCACAGCGCGGGAGGGGAAAGGACGAGTTGTTTGTTACAGTAACGGATTGTAGGACTAGAGTACTGTAGAATACGGGTCGAAGTGGTGCGAGTACAGATAGACCCCAAATTATAAACACCGGACTCACGTACATCCATAATTACAGCCGTTGATTAGCTGTTATACGTATCAGATCCTATGTATCCTGTGTATGTATTATCTGTCGCCCCTAGCGTCCAAACTAGTATATACTACAGACATGCACTTTAATTGAATTTTATATAATATTTCATACTTTGCGAGAATTGGCAAAGAATTCCGAGACAAAATTAATCCGAATCCGAACTTTACTTTTCAAGTCATTCCCTGTCAATTTCGTTGAAACGACTCGCGCAAAAAAATGTCATACAGCCTATTCAAATTCGAATTGGATGGAATATTCATTGTTTCATTCTCGTTTGATGTTTAGTTTTTTAGTTATCCTGTTGTATGGTAGTCTAACCACTTACAGAATAATGCGTATTCACCGTAGATGGTCCAGTACTTACTTAATTTACTCGGTTCCGTTGTCTTGCATTTCCGATTATTACACAATTTCCTTTGCCGGAATACATTTACATACCGTTTGGTGTCAACGATACAAAATTTTCCCGTGGAATAATAGCAGGGTTTGTCAAACATATCTACTTCAACTTAAAGAATGCGACTCAAGAATAATTTTAAATGCGTGTTACTTCATCAGCTGATTCTAATGAGTAGTATGCGGATGAGATAAACGGCCACACTGTTGAGAAAATCCTATCACAATTGCTTGATCGTGATCGTTTGTATGGTGATTTTCGTCGATGTTATCGCCCAGCTGAGTCGCTAATTGGAGAAATCGACTTTATCCTTCGTTTTCGACAACAGCGAAAGTATGGTCTGTCGTCTTGTAGCTCGGACGCAATCTACCTTGTCAGGGCTTGGTCAAAAATGATCTTATCCGTATTTTATCTATATATTGAAAGTGAAAGTTTTGGTTGTTTGTTTGTTTGACTTGAAACAATGGCGCCATTTCTCAACTGATGTTCACTTAATTTTGCACAAAAGTCCAGAAAAATGCATGAACACAGAAAAGCCAGGCCCGCGCCCTTTATAGGGCCGGAGGGGTGAAATCCTACCTTCCCTCTCACCGCTCAAAAATGAGCTTTTTCCTCAAAGGCTCCGCCGAGCTAGGTCGGTTTTTGTTTGTGCTTCACTGGCTTTCCCAAATAGTGAGTTTAATTTTTATGGGAAGATATTGAAGGTGATTTCATTTAGTCGCCTTTATTATTTTTATGTGACGCCGAAGTGATTGAACTCGTATCGTGAATTGTAAAGGAAATTCTATAAAGGTACAATAAAAGTGTATCTATAAATATATTTACAGGGTACTGTGTTTATAGTGTAGCTTACGCTGAAAAGCTTTGGTAAGCCTTCGTAAAACCGGTCAGCTATTTATAAAGTAGCTCGATAATAGTAGAACCTGTAATTAAGGAAATCCACAAACCTTCAGTCCTGCTTGACAAAAGACTTTAGTTTTGATTTCGTAATCTCCAGGTAGACTCGAAGTCTGACCCTCAAACATTTCAAATAAATTTGGTTCGTTCGTCTTCTGCGTTTAATAAGATTGTAATATAGCAGTGGATAAATTTAGAATTCAATTTTAACAAAGGCGAGCGGCAACGTTCCGTATGTTTAGTTGTAGCCTGTTCTAAAAGTAAAATATATGAGATTACATCTGAGATTAATCTCATATTTCTGCTATGAATGGAAAATCTTCGTAGAAAGCTATTTTCAAACCGTGTTTATTTGATAAATATTAGTTAGAATGCTGAGTAGATCGGTAAATGGTTTCTATTTATAGCTTATTAGGAATACCTGTCGATATCCGCAATAACACGGTCCTACGCAACCAAACTATCTGGTTATTTTTATTAGGACCGCGGCGGCTTATTATTAGACGAGACGACGACAACTCTCCGTCAGTGGGTTTGATAAAAAATAAACTACCTTAAGATACAATTGATAAGTTTCTCGTGATTTGTATATAAATAGATATTTTTAACAAAATTTATTCATAGATCTCGCATGTACGCCCGTGCAAGTACGATTGAGAATCAAAATACAATGTAATGATTAAAATATCTAAGTTCGGTAATGTTTACTTTTAGTTTCTGAAATGAGCATCATTGATAATAGATTTGAAGACTTCGCACCACTGCGTGGGTCTCATTGAAATTTAATATTCAAATTGCAATACAAAAGAAGCCGCATGAACTTTATATCAACCTTCCTTCGTGGGCCTGTATTTGTTTTCATTTTCCACCACTGTTGATGCTCCTTCTGTGAGGACTTTTTCGTTCACAAGTGTCCCATATAATTACAGCATCTCCATAGTAATTCTATATAAAACAACTCTTGATATGTACAGTATACGTCACGAAACGACATTAGCTTTGATCAAAGTTTGTTGTGTTGAAGTAGCAAAGATATTTATCGATTAAATATGACAATCATCGAAAAAAGTGCAAGTGTATTTTGACCTGTGACCCTAAACAACCTCTTTACGTCGGATTAATGAATGTCCTCAAGTGGTCTTTAAAAAACTCTAGCAAAAAAGTGGGAATGAACTGGAATCGATATAAATTGAAGGTTTCCATATTCAGTATGAAAGGTTTCACTATAGGAGCACATTTGATATGATCTAGAATATAGATTCTAGATACTGGTGTAGCGGATTATTAAATAAGGCACATCATATTTAAGTATCTCTTTCTCTGTTCATAAATCTGTCAGTAAGATCATTTCGTCCTTTCGATCAAATTGGAATAACACGAATTCCTGTCCTCAAACTGAAAAAAGTCCCTGATAGTCAAATAACAATTATACTTCATATCACTGCTGTGGTAAGGCTATGAGATTGTAGCTAACTCTTGTGTACAAGTCCAAGTTATAACTGTGTATATCAAGTGTATTATAAATGTTGCATCAGATTAAACTTAAATATGTTCACCAGGAGTATCATGAATGTTAGGAATGTGACCTTAACCCAGCTTGCCACAAGGTACTTATTTTTCTCCGGAACTCTATCCAAAGAATTTTTTTTTTGTTAAAAATAAAATAACTGTGAAGATAGAACTAAATTGTAACTAAATTTTGATTACTTTTTACTTTTAAAACATTGATGAAGTTTTAGTTTTATGCTTTCCCGAACTCAAAACATTCCGGTGTATATATTGTTCATAAAAAGTTTTCATTGAAAGTGCACGATTACACTTTACACTAATTCTCCGAACGGGACCTGATTGACCTAAGGAAATCTACTTAGAATTGTGAACACTCCGTAAAACCTTAAAAGAGAAAAAAACCACAAGTCAATTTGTTCTACTGTCGTTTCAACAATACACTCTTTACCGCGTAGCCTTTGTGGAAAGATCGAAGCCTTGTAAATCGGTTCATGAAATGATCTACATTTTCAGATAAGGGCCTTGATTGTTATTTTCAACAGAAACCCGCTGAAAGGAATTTAATTGCATAGCACAAACGAGTAGGATACAGGACTGGATTATACATACCCGCACTGTTGCCACGGCGACTCTTTGTCAATGGGTTTCGTTTATACTTGCAGTCGCGGCCGTAATATTGATGTCGACTCATAAAAGATGGGTTGTAAACGACCTCTGTCAATGTTAGCATTCATTTAAAAGGAATTCCAGTCTTTTTATTAGCACAAAGCGACTGTATCACTTGTTGTGTCCAATTCATAACAATGATCCTTTTTTATCGGTTGTCACGTACGTACAAGGATTTCTATTGCAATTTAAATTGAGTGTTATGTGTTGTTGTATTGTTGTACATTACAATGTTATCAAAATAGAGGTGTTGAACATGTGATGAGCCTGTCATTTTTCATAAAAGATTAATTATACCTCCGTTACACTAAAACACACGTACCAAGGAAATTTAGGGATGAAATGAAAGCATTTATCCTTCTGTGTGGAGTTTCGTCTTAGGTACGAGTAGTATACTCAGCCCCGAATTTAGAGAAGCACCATTTACCGGATTTCGGATGAACTGTTGCAATTTTTGGAAGGTTGGAAATAATGGACCAAGGCCTCTCCTGTCCATAGATTTAGCCCGAAAGACCCCCTTTCATCCACCTCGTCGGCATTTAATGTTTCACGTAATAGGAAGGTTTTACCATCTGTACCTCTTGTTATCCTGGATGTGGGGCTAAAATACAACTGAACATTTGAAATTAGCTGGAGTATGTCACTCAAACTTTTGACTGAGATGTATATTGATTTTCTCGCCTTAGCAACCGATCCACAAACCAATGTCGGTATGTCGGATAACAGGAGTGTCGGATTAGAGAGGTTCTTCTACTTGTCTATTCATAATCATTTTGGAGAGCTTGACGATTTTCAGAGTAAAATGAAGCTAGTTACGGGAACTACTGTACTGTATAAACTATTAAATGTGTACTGTGGTTGAAGCGTTTGCTTGGTAGGATTCATTGAAGGCTCATTTTTGTCATGTTTTATTATAATATCAAGGTTTTCGCTGCCTGTATAAATTAATCTTCATTCTCCTTCATAATCTTCAACTAATTCACTAGTCGTCGACAAAATAGTAGATAAGTACGAGGACCTATCACGATCGTGAATTTACATTTTTATGTGACAACAGTGGTCTCCATTGTTTCTTGACGATGCCGCATCATTGCATCAAGGTTTGTTTGTGACTCAACTGTCATACGGTTTGACAATAAACAGATGACCGTTTTAATAACGTGACGTGCCATCAAAAATCTACCTTGTTTATCCAAGTTTAATTAGACTCCACTAAAGTTTTATAAAGTACATATACCATATTCCCAAATCCGAGAGTGGGTAGAATCTGTTGTAATCCAGGGCACGGTCGTCACCGCCTTGTGTACCAATGCCCGGTTGCACCGCAGTGGCGAATCGACGACTAGGAGGCGCGGTCTTGTTTGATTTGACGCGCCTCCAGTTGAGCCGATGACATCTTTTTCACAACCATAGTTACAATACATCCCATACATATTTTTTATGGTGTATTTTGTCAGCGATATGAATAACATTTGCGCGAAGCTATTTAACCATGATCAAATATACATAGACTCGTTATGAGACACACAGAAAATTTTCACGACATTTCTGGCGATGAATCGGAGCTTTACAATCGGCTTTTTGTTCGTGCGACGTTGTCGATGCAACCGTCGGGATTATTACCCTCTCCTCGTATGGAGCCAAAAAGAACAGTAATGAATTATATCATTTATTTCGCAAATAGATTTTCATCTTCATGGCAGTTTGCTAAGAATCAAAATAGATCAACACGGATTAATAAGCACGCGTACTTGTAACTTAACCTGTTTAGGGAGAATTGACTTGGTAAGGGTATTTGAAATTTTCGACTATTTACGATGTTTTCTCCCTTGGTAGAAATAATAGCCATTAAATATCGTTGAAAGCCAAATCATTGGTAAAAATACCTATTACGATGTACATATAGCAGAGATACTTGGTAAGAATTAGATATATACGACTTATAACACTATATATAGATTTTTTAAAGAGCATTGTAATTTTTTTTACTGGAATAATGGCTAATTTTAGTGATCTGTATTAGCAACACGTATTCAAAATGTTTTCTAACTAATCAACAAACTGTTATCTTCGAGTACGCGTGACATCAGTGTTTCGTTACGTCATTTAAAAAGAAATTACCTTATTTGTTTTTGTTCTTTATTTCGCTGTAATAACCTTTTACGTATACGAGATTATAACTTCCGCGTACACTATAATTTTCATATAATTTCTTTGTTGAAAAGCGTAATGATTGTTTTTCGGATGATTCATGTTTTCCAAGGCCTACGAAGGTATCTTCGAGATCACTATGTATTCAAAGTAATAGCAAATTTTGCGAAAACTGGGTAAATTATCGAATCTACTTCATAGTTAGATCACTGTAAATGTTTTAATACGGTTAGTTTCCTGGATTCGAAATGAAGCTCGAACTTTGGCAGAGTAATATTCAATCGAAAATATTGCTATTGAGAAACCCTGACAGAGATGTGCTGTAGGAACTAGGGGAACGCTAAATTTAAATAAGAAAATAGAACACATATCCGATTCCGGTATGATAGCGATAGCATTTTTAAACTCAGCGTAAATTCAAGCCTACTTTGTATCACGGAAATAATATTTACATAATTTTACTCATTTACGTTGTGAAAGGAAAGATATTTTCGATCACATGTATTAGAGAACGTCGTTGCATATCCCACAAGCATTCAGACGTCATTATAACATGTAAATAGTGATCAACTCTTTATCGGATTTGAAACATGAATTTCTAGTAATTGTTGACGTTGACATTCGAATTCCGTATAAACATCACGAGAATGGTGTATTTTGAAAATGAAACGATATTACGTAGGCGGTGTCTGGTTAATATTTTACTTGTTGGTTACGTGACGTGATCGTCGTTTTGTGGTTTGCGGAATGAATCATTGAATTTTAATAATTGTATCTGTCCGATGGTTCCAGTGCTACTGTTATTATATATTACTACTGTGATTATGTCTGCGTAAATATTTTCGAACATGCCTTCAACTATGCGATAACGTTTTTGTTCCAAGTAAACAGCCCTTATAACGCCTCACGCCCTAAAAAAAGCAATTCATCGGTTTCTGAGACAAAAAATGTAGCAAACAGCATATAAACGTTGATTTTTTTCTGAAGCCGAGTTAACTTGTTCAACATTTAACGTCCAACCAAGTCGTTAAAGGTTTAAACCTAACCTTGTCTCCATCGTGTGTTTTATTCAAGTGATTGTGCGATTAATCTATTACGAATATGTAGAGTTTTCTCCCTAATAAACAGGATATATTGTAGTTGTTTTTTTCTAGTTGTGTTTTATCAAGATTTATCCCTTATCCCAAGGCCGAAAGGAGTATGCCGGAGTATGTTATGTACACAATATTTCCAGTTCTGAGACGTTCGCGTCAATTCGAATTCATAGAATAGGTTCAAAATATTTGCAGAAGACCAAGTTGTTTTCCACGGAGTTAAACATGACTAATTATGTAAATAGACTTTGATCACATTAACATTGTATGCTGTCCGCCGAACCCGGTATTTAACGTATAGCCGATTTCAACGTAATGAACTTTTGAAGCGAAGGTGTGTGATGGGTCATGTACCTGCCAACAACAACAACAACGTTGAACTCGTCAATTCAAAAGAGCAGTGCATTTCAGACCGTAAATTTACTTAACCACCGGTTTGGAGGAAAATATATGTTTCCAATTTAAATTGTATTTTTCTGAGAAAATGTCTTACGGAACAGATTACCATTTCAATTCTGAAGTAGACGCGTGTTGTCATTACTTCATGCCTTCGTAACCGCAGTGTCTCTGAAATTGGCACTTTTTGATTATTTCTCGCTCGAACCAGTAAGTGCGGTCTGCTTTTCACCGAGTCAACAACTTAAATCGTCAAATCAGTTCTTGAGATGGGAATCAAAAATGCCGGAACTGTGGCTATAGATTAATGTTACATCATCCCGCAAATTCAATTACCTTCTTTTCAACGGATGTCGAGTGAAACGGGAAAATTGTTTTTATTTAAACGATTGGCGTTGTCTCAAATCGGTCAATTGGTTGCGAAATAATATCATAATTCCCATACAAATGGATTGTGCAATCGTATCGGCATTGACTGACGACAAGTGGGTGTGAGTGGAAAGTGATAACCGTAATTGAGTTGATGAGTTTCCATAGCGGTTCACTACCGGCAATTCGTTTCCCATGGTCTGTAACATTGAGAGTTTATTTATTCAAGTTTATTCACATTAATTGCAAACCATTAATTTATCAACATTCTAAGGATTGGTATCAATACATACACATCTTAGAAGTTGACATACAAATATAGATGCTAAACTAACCGTAACACTAACTACTAAGCTGTTTGAAGGGGCTCCCACTCTTTTTAAGTCCCCCAAACTCAGTAGCATTCCAGTACAGTATATTTTGAATCCTCTGGATTTAATATTCGTGTCAGTTTTTCCAGTTATTACTAAAAGAAAAATGAATACAACTCTCACGTTATGGAATATTCGTTAGCTCATATCACACTCAAATATATTATACCATGCCATAGTATCGAGTGCTGGTAACACCTCGCGACGGAAAGGCGTCTTATTTCGAAATCGAATTTTACTGTAGTCAATGTGAGTAAATGTAAGCGAAGACACAAGTATTATTGAACGTCAATTTAGTATTAGCAGAGTTTCAGCAGCTAAAATAACATATTGCGCCCGGACAGAGGCTGTTTCTATACACTTTAATTAAGGTATTTCATTGCTTTACTTCGGTTCTTTGAGCCTGTAACTTAATTGAATTTCTGCGCATAGTAAGAAACAATAATGCGGTCAGATTAAGTCGGGTTTGTTGACTTTTGAGTTTTGTTGTTGATAATGATAGAGTAGAGAAAATATACAGAGTACAAAACTTTTAATAAATTTCGTTCTTATTAAATCTCTTAGGTTTGTTGTTGTTATGCACGGTGGATGAATACCAATTGTCGTCATGTATTAATTCCTGAAGGCAATGTACACAATCTCTGTATGCTCTGACGTTAATCTGAAGTGACATACTATGAATGACAGATTGAAGTATGAGGTTGTTGCCGTATTAAGAGAGATTGAACAATTGAAATTCAAAACTTGGTCATAACGTACAAAGTACAGTCAGTCAGTCAGTTATCGTTCCGGTCTGTGTGCTGGTAATTGATAGTCCCTTAAGACGAAAACTCACAGTTGCGTCACATAAACGCACCCCTCATGAGAGTCCTGCGAATTCAGCACTTTCCGACTTCGTACGTAAATAGACGTCACACTTGACGTAATAGAAAACTTGCATTCGCCTACTAGGAGAAAGTGATTAGCATTCCAAAATACATAACAGTGTAGTAATTTAGACAATTTTCACTCATCAACAACGTTCGTAATTACTGTGCTGCATTGCTGTAGCATATCAGGGAAATATAAATTTCGCTCTGTTTGCATTTGAGGTTCCTTTCCAAGACACGGCAATACAGTGTTCACTACATCTAGCTGTAGCTGTAGCTGTAGCTGTAGAAGCCTCTGATTGTCAGACATTTTGATTCAGAGAACACTTCGTGGTCTCTCCTGCATAAAATACTGTAATGATGACAGTTCGGATTAGTACCAACCTTTTAGTGACGATGTTCCCTGGTATCGTAATGAGTTTTCTATTTCACCATGGCTGGGTCAATCGGCATTAAATCTTAGTATAGTGCAATAGATCTTAATGCAATTAGTTATTTCGGTTTGCTATTGTATCGCTCTTCTCCCTTGGGATGTAAATATAGCGAGCGTGTGATGTTGGACTTGAAATTATTCCCAGTCTCTCCTTTGAGAATACGCAACGTTACGGAATTGCATACCGACTCCCTTGAGAATCTTTTGAAAATAATCGTCCCGATTGATAAACCGAAATATGTTGAAGAATCCACAGAATTCGATTTTTCTACTTTGTTATTGAAATGTGAAATCTTACGGCATTACGGTCTGGAAGTGGTTTTACTAATATGGATAGCTGTAGCAATTGTCACGTGATTTTTAGGTATCTTAGGAACCTGACGTCCACTGTTTTAGTTTGACGAATTGTTTTTTGCATTTGACCTTATCCTTGTTTGTTTTTGAGGGTCACGGCATCGGTCACATGCCTAAAGAACTCAGATTCCATGAGAGCTCATTGAGATTCAACAATTCCCATAATACATGTAATTGATAACTATACTCTAACGTCCTCGCGGTTGTTTACCGAGCTATGCGCAACGATCCATTTGCGTAAGCTCAAATTCATATATCTAAGCCACTGTTTATGGATGGATGTGAGCGTCATTACGGTTATTATTATCACCATCATTATACGCTTAAATGGTATGATAGAATGCTGGAATTTCTTCTTACTTCTCGTCATACGCAAAACAGTGTGATTGACCTTATTAATCACCGCTTATTCCCAGCTCGATAGAATGTTAGATGATGACGCATTGTTACTTCGAATAAATGAAAACAAGTACAGTACACTATAATAATGAAGTTGGCTGTAGCTATTCTTCCTTCCTATGGTCCAAGGGGAATTGTACGATATGTAATTGACGATGTTATGTGCTAATGAGACGCTGCAGAGTTGCACTATATTACCAATGAGTTGAGCGGCAATTAAAGTTGTAGGATCAGCTTGAATTCCCAAAGAGATAGTTCGTATTAATTTGCTCTCATCAATCTTAAGTCTCAACTAAGCCTTTTTCGATGCGAGCTAGATGTAAGACCGTCGGTGTCATGACCTTTACGAGATCATGCACTTTCCTGGATGAAATCCCACCATCTCATAAATCTCTGATCGCCTTATGTTTGTTGGAAACGTACTCTTCGCATTTGAACTTTGAACTTGTCTATCTACGCTATAGAAATACAGTACTATGCAATTGTCTTCGCTCTGTGAACCTTCTCAAACTAACTCTGGGGGCTTGAATTCGCTTCATTTATGATCGTACCTAACTTCTCCACGTCGTGTTGACAGTGATAGGTATATACCGATAACAAAACAGCGAAATATTAAAGCGTTTATAGCGGCATAAGTAGAATATTATTAGCATTGAGCGCCTGTTTATGATTTGTATTCGAAGTCTGTGAAATATTTGATGCTAACTCGTATATTCCTGTTTTTCAATAGTTTTAGCATGGACATAGAAAACTGATAAACATCCATTCCTGAATTTTCCTTATTTGGTTTACGCTGTTTATGATACTTTATGTGTGGTGTGACAGGACATTAACAACAGGACCGGACTTGTTATTATTGGTAATGTTAATATACCTTCAGATATGCCTAATATAACTCCAATTTTTTTTTATCCAAGCCTAGAATGTGCATGCAATCCCAAAAACAGCAGTTTTTAACTTTTGCAAAATGATCGAGCATAGTTTTTACGGGACAGATGGTGGAATTATATTCTCGTAAAGTAGGCTCTGACATTTCTTTTTGGAGTATGCGAATCGAATTTCGAGTGTTGACAGTATAGGTCTATTTTCACCGGTGCTGTAATAGAGGTTCTATCGACAAAGCAATCTATTTTCATTTTCTCAGCCTTCACGAAATCACTTAAGGCAAGTATCGTATTGATATTGGACTTGAAGTGGGCACTTCATAACACGGACTGCACACCGAAAATGTTCTTTCTTTGTTCTCCCAATTCCATTGTCCGTCATATATATTCATCGGCATGTAAAAATAATGCGCGCAATCTTATCAATTTTGTCATCATTGCTGATGGAAAGCCCAAATATTTTTCAACACAAATAAAGTTTTCGCTTGTTAACTGTTTGCCCTCCCAAGTCTTGAGTGCTGTCGGTGACATAGAGCTAACACGGAGCCACTTGAGCTTATTGAAATGGGTTTTATATAGAACATGGATTAATCTATTAATAGAATACAATTGCTCCAGCTAACAAAACAGCTACTATCGCTGCAACATCATTCGTACAACCTGAAAAGAATTTTTTTTTTCAGTACAATAGAGAGCTATGTATTTTTTCGCTTAATTTCGACCACGCCTCTTTTTGTGAACTGAATTATTTCAGTGGGTATGTTACCGTACGAATGTGAAACTAGGGATAACGTGATATACTCGTTCAGGTACTTCATGTAATTCCACGAAATATTAGGGGTTAGGTTAGGTTGGAATTTTTGTCCTATCATATTGTGGTTGTACTTTCTACCGCCTGAATAGAATCCAGGCTTTTACTTACGAGTTTCTTGGCTGGTATTCAAGGACTTTCCACTCTAATTTTTCGGTTAAAAATACTTGAAAAACGCACAGAACATTGAACAAGCACTTATGTGATGAAGTGTGATTTAAATTTGTGGGAAGTGTCACTGGAAGTGACCTTTTTGCGTCATTGCTGATAAATATTTGTGGTTCAATGAATAATCAGCAAGGAGAATGGAACAATCACTAGGCCCTGGTTAAATAACAATATTGATTGTTTAGCATGCCCGTCTTGTTTATAGCATAGGTTTATCGGTTGAAAAAAATACGTTACTTTCTCCCATGTTGCGATACAGGTCTGTGTGCAGTATAAAATATAATCTTCTGTGACGCGTGTCCGAGAGCTGTTGTTTTTGCCGGTTGTTGAACCAGCGCCAAAATTTTTAATGCTGGACGCGGGACTAATTACGGAAGATGGTTAACGTACTGACAAGATGATGGATAATACCATTGGTACAAAACAGTTTTGAAAAGGGATGGGGAATGTTTTCGTTCTGCATAAATAAAATATTAAATATATCATAAATAAACAATATTAATTAATACAAATTAATATACTGTTCGGCTATTGAGGCGAAAAATTGCTAGACATATGACGAATTATGTTCAGTACACAGAAAATAAAAGCAATTATTGGCGAAGACAACTTTTTCAACAGTTTATTTAATCATTAGACATATGACGAATTATGTTCAGTACACAGAAAATAAAAGCAATTATTGGCGAAGACAACTTTTTCAACAGTTTATTTAATCATTAGACGTATTCAAACTTCATACAATACCTGGTGACGTGTAGATAGATGCCCGTTGTCGAAAATAATTTATATACTATTGGAATTATGTCGAGACTTGATTGTAAAACATGTATTTCAATATACCGGGAAATAGGACAAAAGTGCTCCGATTTCAATCTGAGTCGACAGTGTTTTTGTCGAAATATCGCAGCTTGTAGTGAACTATCTTGAGGAAAAATTAAACACACTTAACATCGAGAAGCACTCCGAGTATGGCGTGATTCCATCCATTAAGAGCTAGTGCTATTCCCGGTCAAACCCTTTCGGATCAGTCCGATCGTTTGCCTTACGACGACGTCCGTCGTCAGTATTATGCCGCAAGTATAATAAATATTGGTCGTACTGTTGATGTGTACAATAGCCTTCATTGTTTGAGTCGGGATGACCATAGCGATTATATGAAAAACTGTGTTGAACCGCAGTGCCAACAGTATGTTGTTGACGACTCTTGCTGTAGTTTAATACAAGGACTGTAGTCGTGGATGTTTAGATGATTGGCATTTGATGTACCAGCTCACGCTCCGTCGTGCATAAAATCAATATACGGATCCCGATACCGAAAACATAGTACTTGAAAATAAGTTTGACTAGTAGTAAGCCAAATGAAAAGTAATCTCGTTCAAACTACGAGGCTCACGTCTACTTAACTTAAATTTAGTTAACCTTACAAGCGCTTCTACTTATTTTCTTTAATACTGTACTTAAATTTATGACATGCCACGTATTTATGTAAAATCGTTATGTATTAATATTAATCACCTTTGTACTTGTTTGGGTTTTAAAGTATTGAGGTAAGGTTTCGCCCTTATTTGTATTGTAATATCCCTTTACGTTCGGAATTTGAAGTTTATAACTTGAAGAAGCTGTAAAAGTCGTCTGTTCTTGGCGATTTACGCCTTGTAATTCAGAGACTACTAAACTGTACTGTTGATGCAAGTGATAAGTAACTTAACATTAATTTTCACCGGGGCCTGGTGTACTATTGAATTAGCAGATTACTTTCAAGATTTCCCTGAATTGTGGCTTTCGTGTTTGCGCCGCCCCTACACATTTTCCCGCTCTTGTTTGACGGGATTAAAGGCCTAAAAGAAAAATACAGGGAAAGAAAAAGGAAAAGGGGTAGTTGACAATGTTCTTCGCTTGTGCAATCCTTCGCTGATAGGTTGAATAAACATCTCAGCGCAGCTCAAGGGTCCGCTTAGAGGACTAAACCAACAAAAGCTATTTGACAATGGGACGACTGAAATAAATCAGGATAAAACCTTTATTAAATTCGTAATCTCAATCCTATATTGTTCCCTGCCCTGTTCGTACAGAAAGCCCTACAAAAGTTGATCTTTAGAAGGCAATTAAAAGTCAAAACCATGGTATTACATCGAAATAGTTCGACTTAAAATCCCTTGCTGGGGTCTTTGGGTGAAATCAGCAAGAAGTGATGATTTTTCTATAAGGTGTGCTCCCGTTTGTTTCTGCTGTTGCTTCTGGTCCCACTTTAAAAGCATACCACTGAGATCAGACTAAATGGGCGTTGAGAGACATCAGGTACTCTCAGCTGACCGCTAAGCAATCTTCTTTTTTTGCCAGGTCATGCCTGCTGGCGATCTATATATGGAAGAAGAGCAAATATGCATGTTGATACATTCACATCGTTATCTCTAGATATCTGAACCGATAATTCGAGAAGCGAAACACGATATTTTGTATGAAGAACGCTGGTGTGGTAAGTTTGGTTTAATTGTACTGTAGAGTCTTGGAACGATTGTTAGGCTTTGACAGTCAAGGGTAGTATATCTGTTCATCTAGCTTGCCTTATCTGTGTCAATCGAGATTATTCGCTGTATTGGCCTATCAGTTGACGACTAAAGTGCACAATGACTTTATTGTGCTTACAGTGAACGTCACTTGTCTTTCAATTCTGGATAAGTTTTGAAAGAAAGCATATTTCCTGCTACACTCAGTTTAGACAGCCTTCCAGTTTGTTAGTCTTTCATTTCAATAGGTTCCATATCGAATAAGTTCAACAAACTGTGCCTTTATTTACCACAATCGATCAACGCCCTTATATTGAACAATTGACAGATTCCTATTCAACACTATACTTACCATTTTACCTAGCCGATCGCATTTTGCATAGGGTATCTAGTACACAATCACGATCTACTGCCGAAACTTGGTTTTGAACGAGCCGTAATTGAATTTGGCGGTCATGTAATGGAAGATAATTTTGTACGATAACATTCTTCTGATTTTTCCAGCATCATATATCAACATTGATTCACTAGAAAAAGTTTTTTGCCTCGATTAGTATCTCCAAATTGGGTGTAATTTTATTCAGTCCTGCTTTGGATATTAAATCCTCATTATACATGAGGCAGTGCAACACGATCCTTTGTATCGATCTAATTTCATAGCCCGTATAGAGATTCCAGCTGAGATAGGTTTTTCTTGTTCAGCTGGGATAATATTCTCGAAAGGGAGAAAATTGAAACCAAATTAGCCTAGGAACGAAACGTTGTGTTATTGCGCCATCTTGCGTCCATTTTTATTTTCAGTCGGTAGCTTATTTCAAACGTTTTATAAACATGAACGAGTGATAAGAAAGCGCTTATAAAACGTTTAATTATATACTTAAAAGTACGTAGCAAGGCGTTGCAGTATATATTTTAATATTTACATCGTTAGACTTGGTTGCTAGAAGTATTCGTTTATATATTTCCATCATGTTGCATGGTTCTTCAATTCCCTAACATAATCCTTAATTAGTATTAGTATGATGCCATCACCCTATAAAACACGGCATTAGAGATCAAAGCAGTTCACTGAAACAACGGTTTTATCAGCTTAATGTAAATTTGTACGCTATACCAGTATTTATTGTGTAAGCGTGATACCTAGACTCTTAACCCACTCAATGTTTCCAAAGAATCATAGCTTGGAGTTGCCAGGGAACAAGTGTGTGTCTGTGAATGGCATTTTTCTGTTTGTTTCACAAACTAATTAATCATTGATGTTGTGAATTAGTTAGAGATTGGGGTAACTTATAGGCTTGTCATAAGAGCGATTCTCCCTTTTTTATAGTGTCGTAGTTCTTCAAATAGATGTTTATCATAGTTCTGAATAAACAAAGCACTTACACCGTAAATGAACACAACACAATACCTGCCGTCACAACGTCCAGTCACGAAAATGACGTCACGTCGCCGTAGTTTTCAACAATTGGTTTGTAAGCGTTAAATTTCACAGACGGCGATAATGGTCATTCGACGACACGAAACCATGGTTGCCGCGTATTGATTTGTTTTGAGACCGACTTCGCTGTAGCCAATTCGATGCGTTTCTGCGAGCTGCTTGGCAATAACAATTCCCATCGCGGGTGTCGTGCCGTGGATAAGTCACGGTTGAATCAGATAACAAAATAAATTCGGGAATAATGAATCGATTCTGTTTCGAGTGCCGAACGCGTCAGATTTTCGATTCAAAATTATTCAGCACACCGAATCAAAACAAGTGCTCTAAAATTTAACGTTGAGTAGCGGGGAAATGTTTCTATTTACGAATGCTCACGGTGAAATATTTTCAATGATCGTCTAATAACCCCCTCGTCTATCTTGTAACTATACTCACACGATCCAACCCTCTGTATGTGAAAGCAATCTTGAAAAAATGGGGCCGATAATAAGGAAAACTAGAGGCCCGTAATGTATTTGTTATTATGCTGACATATCTCACACCTATCTATAGGTTTCAAGCAACTCGTAGTTCCCGGTGATGACGGGATGAATAAAGAGGGCTCTGGGTACGGAATAAGCGGGCCTTTCAATATCGCTTTCATCAAGGCCCCATGCAATTGTCACATAGCAGTACAATTCAATTTAGATTACAAGTTATTTGATTTCTTAACGGAGCGAATGAAATCTGATAGTATAATACAGTAGTTAACAGTTTTCGTGTCAATTTGCCAGTATGAACTTGACTGTTAGGTCAGCAATGGTATAACGAATTATTAGGGTAACTTGAACTCTATGACCACCTGGAGTTAAATCGAAACTCATTGTAACAACATCTTCTGTATTTTTTTGGAAAATATTTCCGTCACGGTTGTTATGAGAATGGCGCTGCTCATCTAACATTTTGGGCTGAATTCAAACCAATTTAAATCCGTTTGAGCAATCGACGTCGCATTGCTCGGATTCGAGTGCATAAACATTCGGTTACGAAGTTAATATTTTTATCACGAATGTCAAATTATTTCAGAAGCGGCCAATTATATACAACGATGGCTCTCTTATTACTGTTTTTTTTTACCGCGAGATAAACAGGAAAATCCATCTGTTCTTACTCACTGACGGCAGGCGAAGCGCATCGTCTACTGTATACTGTTCTGTCACCGCACCGTAACACCAAGACACCACGACAAAAAATTTCGATTGTGGGACTAATAATACAACTAGACAGGAAATGTATCCTAGCTCAAAAAAACAAAATTCGGATGCCTGAACGAGAGCCTTCGTTATTGAAATACACCTGACCGCATTCTCGATTACACCCAAATAATACGTCAGCATTCGGCACTTGATAAATTACTAACCACTGTGGCATGATCACGTACGTGATAAATAGCATGTAGCGTATTGTTTATAGTGTTGACAACGATTCATCTCCTCTTGTAGAAATGAATAGTAATGGAAACGAACAGCGTTCATTCTTTACAGCGTCTCATCACCCCCAAATACCTATTTTTTAGCGCTTTTAAACCCCACGTTTTAAAAAGGTTAATAGGGGCCGAGTGCTATGACAGCTACCTAGTCCTTCAATCAAACGCAGCCACTGAAAGGTGTACCAAAACTCCCTACGCCCCGTTCTCGGAAGGTCATATATTACACAGCCCTGAGAATAAACTGCGTCTTTCGTAAAGGCGCCTGATACGTCAGCTCCTGCCTACACCAGTCATAACTATTTCTGTATTACCGCCGTCATTAAGCAATATACGCACAAGCTATCTCGTATGCTTAACAGAAATATAACAGTAGACCAACAAATCTATTGTGCCTTGTCAAATAGATATAAATTTCCCCTGCGCCAATAAAGCAATGGGAGAACCGGAAGGTCAGGCTGTGCTTAAATCCGTCCCTGGCACAACAATAATTCTGGATTTGGATTTGGCAGTAACTAGAATATAGTTTGTAATTATGTTTTCCGTCGATCCCAGAATAGCTGACTTCAATCAACGAGTTGCAGTGTTTTGAGTAGGTTCGAAAATAAATTCCCCCTCCGTAACCCGTTAGTAATCAAACATGTTGCTGTCGACTCACCGGCCGTTATATAATTTCGGTTCCGCATAGACATTTTAATTATCTGTATTTCCTTGTCTGGTTTATAGTAACCAGTATTGTGCGAGCTCCAAAACTAAAGTGGCGTTTCCCATTTTGTCTGGAATTCGATCAATAGGCAACCGACACCTCATCGTAGTAAACAACCCCAGCCGGCAAAACACTATCGGTATTTAGTTGGTCCGATAAACTCTATACAGAGTTGAAAAAAGCTAATTTCAGTTCCGCTGTTCTTGGGTTTCAATGCGCTTGGTCAAGAAGAACCACTGGGTCTCGGGGGTCACGCTTTAGAGCCCTTTTTCTATGCAATCGTGGTAAAAGTAGATTTGTCCTCCATACCTGACTGTTTTGAAGTTCGTGACCACGGTAGATTGGGTTCTTGAAGGAAAACACATGCGACATTCCTCAGCTAAAAGAAAAACAGCTTAAGTCACTGGGCGTGACGTGGCAAGGGTAATTGGATAAGTGTCGTTTTGTTCAAAAGTGGGTTAGCGTTTGAGTTAATCAAGCAGGCTTGATCAAGCAAGCACAACAGAAAGAGAATGGGTAACTGAGTGATGTTGAAAATCTGATCCCCGTTCAGTAACAAACAGGAAACTGACTGCCATTGACGAAACAGTACCAAAAATAAAGATCTTGCCCCCAAAATTGAAGAGGTTCGGTTGGGGGTCATCTATAATACGGTCTAATTACGTAATGCATGTTGAAATCCCCCACTCGTACAAAATTTACATCTCAAACGTGCTATATTACTATCCTTGCAAAGATGATCAGTCTTGAAATGACTGAGATACAAAAGCCATCTGATGATCGTGATCGTTCTTGAATGTACACAGCTTCCAATTAGTTTTAAATATTAATCGAAATTTGGCCACTGTAAAATTATAATCTGGCCTTATTTTAATATGTTGTAACCATTATCTAGTGGATTTTATATGACAACTGAAAGGATGTCGCCATTTATTCGAATTTGTAAAATTATCATATCTCATAGTGTAACAGTTTAACTGTAACCAATATTCAAAACGCTATTCGGCAATTTAAAAATCGGCTTATCTATTGTCAAGTATAGTCGTGAAGAATTCATAAAGTCCTACTCCAAATGTACGAGTTCGTATGATGTAGAACTTGTAATTCCTGCTTGGGGTCAACACAGTGCTTCAACAAACAAGAGTTAGAAGTGTTATTCCATCATCATTATATATACACTTGAGGTTTTGCACTGCCCGCGCCGTCAGAAACAATCTTCGTCAATAATATTCATAATTTAAAATCAAATCGAGTGACGTTAGCAAGTTGTGTACTCTGCATGTTGAATTCTGAATTCATAGTTGATTTTGACTCCGGAGTCGAATTTCCCAACGCAGCGATTCTGAATTGATCGGTATGACGTGCGTTCATATTGACGACGTTAGTTGTGAACATGAGAATGGTATAAAAAACTTTATTCGCTTGTATAAAAGTTATACAATAATGGCACATGACGTGCAACTACAGCTATATCGAGTTTTTGTTTAAGTTTATAATAATCCGGTTTCAAGATATTTTTTCATATGTATTGTAATGGATATGAGTATGTCAGATGTCTGACGTTAGTTCACAACGGTTCGAACGGTTTAAAATTTTGTTTTTGAGACCCTGTTGGCGTTATGCCGCATGTGACGAATTTCTCAAACCACTTTAAGAACATGATCTCACAAAATGGTTTAAATGACTCGCTGTAGTCTTTAAAATTGGTGCTATTTAGTACTTGTATTTTTTTTGTTATTATGATATTACCTACAAGAAATTGAGAATTGAAATACTACAAAATCGACGGATCGAATTTGCGAAGGCGTGTATATAATTTCGCTACTTGGTGTTGCGCAGTAATTATATTGAAAGGAAACTAGAATTACTAGGGATTAAAATGATGTCTTGCAGCGTTGCAATAAAAAAACACTTCGTAACACTGACAAATTTCCATCGAGGTTGTAATGATTATTAATACTGAGGTCCAGTGCTTGGATATTCCATTCATTTCCTAAAAGTCAAATTGAGAGTTGTGTTGGTCACTCACTCACCATGCACCCTAGTGAGTCAGATTTTAACATATGCTATTGAAATTTAATGGCTAGATTTACATAATAAATCAAACGGAGGCTTGTTTATCGGGCGATTCATTTGAGATTGAATATAGTTCCCTCCCCTGTCGAAATATATGGTTTTATTTCCTAATTTGGTTACATGAATACGTCCAGTATAGTAATACGCCACAACTATTCCCACATCCTTTTGACCTATAATTGATAGCTTGTTTCTTCCCCGATAAAAATTTAATCTTTCGACCATATCAGGGAAATCTATTCCCACAGTTTTATTCCCAGCACTCCTTTCTTGTAATACGACTGTAATATGATGTAATTTTCCATTAGAGTACCAAACATGTTTTGACGAACGTTAGTGGTGAAACGGAGTCGGTCATTTTCCCCCCTAGTGTTGTTTGTATGCTGTCATCCAGTCTCTTCAGATCTATGTCGTAAACCTAAAAAACTTACTGTAGCATAATGTGGATTTATCAAGACCCTCGGTCGATTTTATCGTTCTCCATCATTGCCCGGGTTGAACGAGGGTAAAAGGCTAACGAGGTAGTGGTATCGTTTGGACGTTTCATGGCTCCGGTCAATTACGTTTCGTGCGAACGAAGGAACAACAATGGAGTTCTGTCGCCCATAATATAAAATAACCGAATGTGCCAACTGGCATAATGCCCAGTACGAAACTTCGCTAAATTCGCTAAAGTTCTTCGACTTTGAGGAAGTCGAGCTCGTTTGGAGGTCTCTGTCCTAATGGTGTTTTCATATCAAACGTATTACGCACCCCAGTAAATGTCACTTAGTATAATTCACTGGTGCTTTCCCCCCTAATTTATTTCATTAAAGCAATGTAAACCATATTATGAAGTAGTAAATACGCTGTAGGATGTATTCCGTCAGTCATTTAGTCAGATTAGTCAACAGCCCCACCTAGTGAGATTTTTAAAATGTTGTATCCCTGACTTTACCATTTATCTCCAATCTATGTTTCAGCATGATTCAAGATGTATTCAAGTCTCGAGTTGCAAGTGCTTTAAATATCGAGTCGAGTCACAAAGTACATAGCATCGCAGATACTCGTATTCTACGTGTTTGCGTTCAATCGAGGTGAAAAAATATAGTGAAACAAAACTTACCATGGAAAATTGACGCGTCCCGTATATTTGTTCGCCCGGTTGGTAGAAGAAACTTTTAGCTAAAATTTTCCATCACTCCTGATTGTGATCAATGTGTAGTATATTTATGTACTGTAGATAACAGAAGGTTTGTGCAGTTTAATTTATATTAGAACTTTTTGTTTTTCGTATATTTTATTGGTTCTACAGAGTTTAATTACTTTTCCAGTTGCTTGATACCATAAAACGATTCTATTTCTGGTCCAATGCGCAAACAATTCGTTGTTTACTGCATACTAAACTAAATATTGGCTTGTTAAGTAAATAGGAAGGCGAAGCTTTGAAAAACAAAAGCACGAGAAATTGTACTATACTAGTTTCCGCGATCCTCATATGACACAGTAAATAGCAGGAACAAACTCTTCAGAGAAGTTTTGGAAAACATTCGATATACAAAATCTCGCACTCGATTGAACCCGATTCAAAACCACGTCATTGCGTCATCTCCTCGTTTTCTCTGGGACTACGCACAATAGATGTGGTCACGTAAGTGCCCGTCTCTTTGTAAACAAATGTTTCCCTTTGCCGTGTAAGTTTCGTTTGGATATCCCAGTAAAACGATTGTAATAAGCTTGCGACTTGAATCAATGGTCCAGCTGCGATGTAAGATAACCCTTTCGTTGCTGTTTGGAACATTGAAAATTGAGAAATATTCAAGTGAATAACTTCTGAATATCCCTGACTGACATTCGCTTATTCGGTGCAAAACCTTGGTACTGTAATGTTATTATAATATTTGTATAGAAATTATTAATAATAAAAATAATAATAATACGAAAATGGAAAAAATCGTCATTATATTATGGTAAAAGGTCAAATTTTCGATGGAAAGCCGCTGTTTTTAGATAAAGTTATCTAGGACTGCCATCACTTGAACGTATCAATAAACCATTACATTCACATCGAACGTCAATGTAAAAATACAGGGGAGTTAACTGGTTAATATCGACACACATCAACAGAATCGAAGCACCGAACTCTCACGACACTAGAGAGCTTAACGGGTAGATAAACTCAATAAGATAACAGTATAATGATCTGTATAACGGAAAATATGTCTGTTGCTCCTCTCCGTAAAAGGGGTCGCGTGAGTTCGTTCGTCATTTTCCAAACGCCTTTGGATACTAATCCAATTGGATTTCTATGTAGGATCAGATAAAGTAGATATGTGCTGTGTTGTACTATAACCTCGTACATCAAAGCTGTATTCTTTGCATTATACAAAATTTATGAGTTCGACAACTTTGTAAACAGCGTTCTGACCAATTTTGTGCGCTATGCGGCCTAATTGAGAGAGGAACTATATCCATCAGTGCCTTCTGTTGACAGAAAATCGCATTAGTTACTATACCAAATTGGATAATGTTGGTGACTTGGTGGCTGCAAATGAAATGGAACTACTAACTTTCTACCACGGACGGGATATGGACGCCTGGGTCGCCCGCCTGAAATGTGTCCCATCTGACTATTCCAAAACAAACGCTTGATAAAGCTGAGAGCTGTTTTCCGGTAATTTATATGGAGCGAGAACGTCTTTAAAAGAAATTTCTGCGGTAACTTGTTTTTGTCTGAGATAGTTTTGTGACGTCTCTAGTTGTGAATGACTTTTGACGCGAAATCGAATACTTGTAATTAAAGATAAGGACTAAATTGAATGTGAATAAGTTCCGAAAGTAGTATATTATTTCAGTAGACCAAAATTTGAAGCTAGCGTCTGTTGTTCCGCGCTGACACCTACCTTCCGTTCAATTCCCTGAACTTATTACCGCTAGATGTCAGCGTCGCCACACGAACGTTATCATAAATACTTTCAAGTTTATAAAAACAAATTCTCCTATTATGAGGATTGTCGTATAGTAGTAGTATGTACTGGTATCATACTACATAGTACTGCGGTGATATAAACCACGTGAAGCTCAATGATTCTTGGCAATTGTATATCTTTGTATATCTTATATATGACTTTGTAATCTGACATTACTTTAAGATATGCGTCTATTGGCTGGTATATCCAGATGTTACTATAACCCAATTCAAGGCCACCTTCATCGCTGGAGTGACTCTACTTTGGTGTCCCTTGATTTATATAGCCGAGTTGACTGACTGTGAGGTGAAGAATGTGTCTCGCTCAAATAGCGATTAGTTTACTTATTCTCTAGCGCCATCTTACGATAAGTTAAGAAAGATTCAAATTCTCATTGTAGACGCGGTTCGGTATATATGATCTATTTATCTATGGATATAATTATTTGATTACGGTTACTTGCTTTGAAGGTTATTGAAATTGAGCCATGATGTATCCTCCACCCTTTTCAACATCGAATGAAGTTGCGAAAAACTAGACGGTCAACGAACGAAGAAGAACTGGATTAGAGTAAAATTTGCCAGCACTTAAGCAGGTAAGAGTTAACTTTTGCAACATTGATCTCCAAATACATGCCCCCAATATAATTGATCTTATATTAAGAAAAATTATTTAGTTTCAAATCGTCACTTAAGGGTTAATAGTTGCAACTCCCAATGTTAGGGTACCTGTAGAAGTGTAGAAGAGTTAGTCGGTCTGTCAGATCAGGTCTACTATACAAAGCAATAACGGACTGCCAGTCACTGAATTGGACTGTGCAAGATCCTAAGCTTATACTGTGATAGAATTTAATGCTTGTGAATTATGAGGCAGTTATTTACATGACTGGCAGCTCCAGTGCGACCTCAACAGGTCATGTTGTTGTTGCTTCACCAGCACTTGTGACGTAACTCGTACTATCAGAGTTTTCATCTACGTGTGTTTTATTAAAAAAATATTCCATATTCAATACAAGCTAGGAAACCAAACGCAAAAGAGAAAAGTATAGAGGCGGAATAACAGCATTCGATCAACATAGTTGAATCGTTAAATATACAAACTGGAATTAACAGTGGATTTCGTTCACTAGTTCATTTTCAAAAATTTGTAATTTCTTTCAAAATTTGTAATACATACTTTAATGAAACGGTAATGTAGATGTCAACAACGTCTGAAAAATGATGTTTGAAACTAATTTCAACTTTTAACACTCATACCATTCCAGATAGAGTTCCCGTTCAGCAGGCAAAATAACTTATCAGTAAGCTACACACTCAGTGGGTAGTCTGTTTCAGCATCATTGCAAAATACGACATCGTACATTGCAACTTCGTTACTAGGAAATGAGTTTGTTCTGTTAATGGGATTTCCTGCCGTATTGCATCCACGTTGCGTTCCATTGTTTTATTTCAGGTTAGTATTATTCACACTCATACGGCTCGTATGCTGTGCTGTGTATACGAAAAGTAGTTTAATCGATACACAATGTCTTACTGGCTAACGGGGGTAACATTTATCCAACATTCGAGTGTAGATGATATCCATACTGTATCATTAGTAAAATTTATTTCACACATCAATGTTATTTCATCACTTGTTTTACATCTGCCCAACAATTTAGGACAATTATTCGATTGAAGTTATCTTGGCGATTGAAATGAAAGATGTTTAAGACCAGTCTCGTGTACCAAATACCTAGGTNAGATGAAAAACGAGATTCAGTTCTTTCACCGTTCACCGTTCACCGTTAAGAGTACAGAGAATATGAAGGATTACTTTTTAACTACACTGGTAGTTACTACGATACCGCGTATTGTAATGGTACGATGTTAGGTAAGCAACAGCGTTTACAGCAGATTATTACAATCATTATAGTAGTCTTCAAAACAGGATTTAACCGGAGTATATAGTTCATTGATCGACGTTAAAAGTATAGAGCGGTGTGATGACAATAATATTTCCTTTATTTTAAGCAGTGTGAGTAATACCATTCACAGCGAGAAAGGTAGGTTTATCGTTCGCATCTCAAAAATATCAAGTAAAATGAGACTCGCTCACTTCCTTCGCCGTCTCAAGCAAAGAATACGTCGGGGTAGCTGTTGTATGCAGAGATTTGCATTTTAGATCAGGTTATTAATTTTTCAAAATATTCAATCTAAGAGCAGCTGTAGGTTTGGTGATTCGAAAAGAAACCGAGTACATATCGAACTACTTACTCTAATTACTTTGCTTGATGAAGTACACTGCATTCAAGTTATTCGAATCGTATCGATCGCACCTATAATCTTTCATTAATTATTACATTCTCGTATAGTTTATTCAATATACTTTCGGTCCGTAGCAATAGCAACACATTTCAGATCTAGCTTAGCTTTATCGTCAAGACAAGTTAATGATTGTTGAACAGTATGATAATGATTTAGCTAGCGTCGATTAAGATCCGTTTTGTCAGTGCAGTGGCACAACTACGTCACGCTTCATTGTGTGTACGTTATCTCTGACGAATCCATTGTGCATGGTTTTGTCGTAATTTAAACTACATTAGCCTGTAGTGACTATTACATACACAAGCAGGACAATTACATGTGCTTAGTTTTGAGATTACCAGCCTCGACGTTCAGTTTTAAGTTGAAAGGTTACCATGGCTAAGTATTCAGTCAGAACAGTTGAAATTTCATTTCGAGGGCCACTCAACATAGAAATTAAATTACGCGAAAATGTGTTGTGGTATCTTTCCCCCTTTACCCGGCCCTGATCGTACTACTCTTTTTCAGTTTCTATTCAGTTTACCGTTATCACACTATCGAAATGAAGAAAAAAAGTGACCAGAAATATGACAGTATAGCAATGCTATCTGCTTGTCTTTTGATGGTCACTTTCGCTGCCGGAATGCTAATCTTACTTAGCGAAGTTAGAGACTGTTGGCACAGGCAAGAAACCTTGGAACTGGCACGAAAACTGAGTGTTCACACGGAACGAGAGAACTTCCTTTTGTTACAAATGATACAGGATAGAATAAAAGCTATTCTACAGGATTCCTCCCATCTACCCGACCCTGAAGTTTGCAAGCAGTTACTGAACAGCATAAACAAAACAAACTTATCTGATTCGGTCAGCTACTTAAACGAACTGCAGCGATGCATGAAACGAGACTATTCCTATAGTAACTCAGGAGTAATCCTGGTTCGCGATTTAACGGACGAGATTGGTGAAGACTGAAAACATGAAAAATAAATAATATTTTCCTAAAAACTGTGGCAATAATAGCGTGATCTATGACCTAGGTATTTGGTACACGAGACTGGTCT
>QRAM01000219.1:42521-132665 GCA_013436055.1 Halocynthia roretzi | reverse complement strand
ATGTGAGCACGGCTCAGGGAAATGGCACAACACCCAGTCCTACGCCCGAAGAAACCACATTTACATACGTGAGCACGGCTCAGGGAAATGGCACAACTCCCAGTCCTACGCCCGTAGAAACCACATTTACATATGTGAGCACGGCTCAGGGAAATGGCACAACACCCAGTCCTACGCCCGAAGAAACCACATTTACATATGTGAGCACGGCTCAGGGAAATGGCACAACACCCAGTCCTACGCCCGTAGAAACCACATTTACATATGTGAGCACGGCTCAGGGAAATGGCACAACACCCAGTCCTGCACCTGTAGAAACCACAATTACATATGTGAGCACAGCTCCAGAAATAATTACAACACCCAGTCCTACACCCGTAGAAACCACATTTACATATGTGAGCACGGCTCAGGGAAATGGCACAACACCCAGTCCTACACCCGTAGAAACCACATTTACATATGTGAGCACGGTTCCAGAATTAACTACAACACCCAGTCCTACACATGCTGAAACTACTTCTTCTGCACAATCAACAACAGGTTCATAATTAATGCTAATCTAGTATAATGAAAACCTATTTGAAATTATACATGTAAAGATTTAGTGCACAAGTTATACTTAAATATTTATTCAATGAAACAGATTTCAATGGCTGTGCCTCGAACCCTTGTGATGTAAATGCAGACTGCTCCAACAATATTGGTTCTTTCTCTTGTGTTTGCATATTGGGTTACACTGGCAATGGACTATATTGCTCAGGTAACAGATTTTCTTTTCAAAAAATTATTTTCAAATGCTAACCTTGAAATTTCAGCTTGAGTTTATGCATTCTCTGCAAAAGAATTGTTCAAATAATACTTTCATACTAATATTTAGATATTGATGAATGTAACGCAACTTCTTCATTACAAAACAACTGCGACTCACAAGCAGAGTGCTCAAACACTATTGGTTCTTTTGATTGTGCATGCAATACAGGTTTCAGAGGAAATGGTGTTACTTGCAATGGTATGATTTGCACAATTACTTTTAGTGAAACTAAGCTTAGAGGATTTCTCCATAAATATCTATTTCAATCTAACAAAATTCTTCCATTTAGATATTAATGAATGCTCTGAAAATCTTGACAACTGTGATGTTAATGCCAATTGTAATAACACTTTCGGATCCTTCTCGTGTTGGTGCAAACTTGGTTTTGCAGGAGATGGAGTCGACAGCTGTCAAGGTTAATATCTATCTACGGCTTAGTGTAAAACGTTTTTCAAGTGTAGCTTTCACTTCGGCTTTTAAACTCATTAATAAAAGCATTTTTTAGCAATTTTGTATATAACAGAGAATGTGACACTTGTTCAGATGACATATAAATATTTTTTTTAGAAAAGCCTCATTCAAATAAAACTTCCATACCATTATTTAGATATTGATGAATGTAATGCAACTTCTGCATTACAAAACAACTGTGATGCACAAGCAGAGTGCTCAAACACTGTTGGTTCTTTTGATTGTGCTTGCAAGGCGGGATTTAGAGGAGATGGTGTTACTTGCGATGGTAAGATTCAAACTATTACTTTTCAATGGAACAGTAGATTTTTCTGTGAATATCTGTTTCAACCCGGTACAACTCTTCCAATCAGATATTAATGAATGTTCTGAAAATCTTGACGACTGTCACGCTAATGCCAATTGTAACAACACTTTTGGATCCTTCTCATGTTGGTGCAAAGCTGGTTTTGCAGGAGATGGAGTCGACAGTTGTCAAGGTTAATACATATTTATGGCTTAGTGTAATAATAAAGTAGGGTTTCTTCCAGTTCCTTTCACCAACTCTTTAAATACTGCATTTCTAAGCAATTTTGTGTATATCAGAGATTGAGACACTTGGTCAGATGATAAGGATATCTATAAAAGAAGAGCTTGCTATTTTGCGAATAAATTCACAACGTCGTCACTTGTTAATTGAGGTAGGTAATGTAGGGTATGGAGTGCTGTCAATGATGTGTCCTATTATATGACGAACACATTCAATCAAAATGCTATACATTTCTCAAACCAGGTGACCCTGAGAGATTTCAGAGAGGTTGCACTTTACGTAATCAACATAAATAATAATCAGGTGACGTTGCCTGGTTTATCTCCAGACACACAATACCATGTGACATCGCGTGTGCTTCGGCTGAGTAATGGATTCAATGTCAGTGGAGGCGTGAGTGTGCCCTTCAACTTCACTACTGGTACAGTATACCAGTTAATAACTGGGAATTATGCTACTAGGAATTATATTACTGCTAATAGGTTTACATATCCACACTTCCATGATCACATCTATGATATATGAATTGCTAAATCAATGTCATCATAGCATATTATGAACGAAAATTTATAACAGTAATCCAAATAATTTTTTTGCTCGGTATATAACTTATGGTAACTCAATTTATTCAATCATTTTTCCTGATAGAACTTCACTGCTTAACTGAGAATTTCTCACATGGTCGATGCATTGAGGTGTTATCAAGAGCAGTAGGATAACAATAATTATTTCCTTCTCACAGAACCTAGAGCAGAAATAGTAAATTCTGTAAGTCAAGATCCTTTCGTACCAGCCTTGGCCAATCCGGAAAGTGATGAATTCAAGGAAAGGGAAACTTTATTGAAAACTGAACTCAAACAAATTCCAGGAGTTGTCAGTGTTAAAATTTTGGCGTTCACGTAAGTACTTTGTCAAGGGATTTTCTATATTAAATACTGGTAGTCAGATAATCTGGAATAATTCTAGATTTAGATCAAGAATTCTCATGCTGGAATCGATATTTTTACAATTGTGTTACAGGAACTTATTTATTTTTTCCTTTGTAGTGTAATGACAAACATATTTCCCTTTTGGGGCAAAGGCCTGCATTAGGTATATCCTAAAAACCCTTATCAAAATCGAATTTGGATTACCAAGCATCTATATATTCCATTCTAAAAAAATGCTGACATTCCGCAAAATTTAATGTATTGGAAATATAGAACTTCAAATCTTAGGAATCTAATTT
Organism: Halocynthia roretzi; assembly: GCA_013436055.1. Classification (NCBI taxonomy): domain Eukaryota; kingdom Metazoa; phylum Chordata; class Ascidiacea; order Stolidobranchia; family Pyuridae; genus Halocynthia; species Halocynthia roretzi. The sequence goes on along the minus strand of QRAM01000219.1, from coordinate 129,623 downwards.
CTATGCCAAAAATAGCTTTGTTTACCACAAGTATTCAATGATCATTCTTATGAGAAGATCACAGGTTTACAAAGATTACATTTTCTTCTACTTTGAATTTCGATTTTAAAAATTGCCTTTATATTTTATATATGTATTTTCCCGCAGGCCTGGAAGTACTGTGGCGACTGTTGAAGTTACATCAGATAGTGAAGGTAATGCATCACTTATTGAAAGAGCATCAGAGAACACCAATTTGAGTGTTTCAATAGGTAAATATTAAAAGATTTCTGAAATCCCTAAAATTGAAGATGGTCTATGTCATTATTAATACTTTTTTTTCTACAGCTATCGTCACCACCCAAGGACCTCCTGAAAACATCACTGTCACCAATCTAACAACTTCAGGATTCAGTCTTTCATTTTCTCCCGTTCCAGATGCTGTCATCTATTTGATCTCAGGTTACAATCTGTTTTTAGAATCGTATTGCTAATAAGGATATGTCAACTTATGAAAGCTGATATGAAAAAGTTCGCTAATTTCAGTAGATAAGGTTGTTCGGCCAGTAGTTTTGGCTTCCAATACAGCAGACATTGATTGAACATAGGTAGTTCAGATTTAAAGATATTTCTTGGTCCAGCTTGGAACTTGTGTTCCTACAATGACGTCGTAAATCAAAACTGCGTAAAACGAACCCGTTAAACCATACAATGTGAATGGTTGGATATGTTTCACCCATCCAAAATTTTATTTTTCTAATGAACCATGTTAATATAAGTTTTTGACACGGCTGTGAAGTAAGTGTCGAAGCATCCTTTCGGTTACAGGCGTCGGTACTCTTTTACCAGCTGAATGTAAATTTTTATGCATATTAAAAAAATCGCTAGTGTTTGGAAGATTTTTCTAATCCCAAATGAAGGAGTCAAAGAGATATCATAAATTGATTTACAATTAAGAAAAAGCTGGAGCTTCCTAAACAGAACCGTATTAAAACGGGGTCTGCCTATTTTAATAGTCCTACAATACTAATTATACTAACAATACTAATATTGTTATATTTTGTCATTTGCAGTTGATTCTGTTGATGGAAACACTGAATTTCAAACCAACCAAACAACCTTCTCGGCGACAGGTTTCGAACCCAACACAGCTCTGGCAATTAGCATTCGGGTGGTTGTTCAAGTCTTGAATGGGACAAGTATCACAAACAGCAGTGATCCTACCAGTATCACAACAGGTATAATATGAAAGATTCAGTATCCATGAATTCAGTATCTAGACCAGAGGTTCTCAACTTTTTTTCCGTATTCCTCCCTTACCAACCCCAGCCACTCGTATTTTCTCCCCAGACGCTTGATCATTACAGAAAACAAAAGAACAAAAAATCAACCACATATTTACAAATTTTCATACAACTTTATTAAGAACCCTGAGCCTCGTGCTGAGAAACTAATAGTCATTTGCCATTACAACTCGAAGCTAGTAGGTAAATCTAGATTCTAGAAAACTATTATGTAGCGCTGATAACTTTAGACCTTGCGTAAACAGAAAAAAACACGTAATTCAAAACTTGAGATACAAAAAAGTAGAACAGAAGATTCAAATTAACATTTCCTCTATCAATGAAACAAAAGTTGCTAAAATCTTTTTCTGTTTGATTTTACAAATTGTTGATATATTGTATAAAAGTGAGGTTATTAATATTTATAATTCTGTGGAACCTAAATTTCATTTCGAGTACAGTGACAAATTTATTATGCCTTCTTATGCTATCTACAGTTGCCGAGGGTCCACAGAATCTGGCCATAGTTGTACTAACTGGAACCTGTATAACTATCAAATTTGATGCCGTCGCTACATCAGAATTGTATTACATCATGTTCCAAAACTATCCTGGCCTCGATTTCACACTGACCGGCAATGATATCATTAACAATACTTTGAGCAAAGATGTTGACAATGTTAGAGCAGAAACGACCTATACAGTAAATGTGATAGCTAATGTGGGAGCATTAAACAGTACGAAGTCTGTATCAACTGCAACAACAGGTTAGAATACATGGTGGATTGAAAATCGTTATGATATGATTTTAACAATTATTTTGGTTTTCTGTTTAACAGGACCCGCCAGTGTTTCAGGAGTCTCTGTGTACAATGTGACCAAAAATGGTTTCAATGTATGGTTTTATCCAGTCACAATAGTTCCCACTATATCGACATATTATATTATTAAATATAATGAACAAACTATTAACACCTCTGAAACCAAACTGTTCATTCCTGCTTGGAATCCATTGGAGACTGAATACAATATATCAGTGGCCTATCGGACAACAAAGTCATCTGATTTCTCATCTGAAATATCGAGCAGTAAGTGCCTATTTCGATCTATTTTGAACGATATCCGTAATTCTAAAGTTTTTTGTTGTCCGTGGTTCTAGAAATATGGAATATTGATGAAGTTCAAGAGACAAGCATTACCTTATCATGGGATGCTTACAAGAATGCTTCAATGTATAATATATCAATTTCTCCATCTAATATCTCCCAAGTTATTCAGGTTATTATTCCACATTAGTTGCTGCTTTTTTCTTCAGGTTTACTGTTTTATATTTACTTTATCTTTTCATAATAGAGTGCAAGAAGTATCACATTTAGTCCGCTACAAGGCGGAACATGGTACACAATCACTGTTTGGACTTGGGACAAAATTCTCTTCTCTGTATCTCAGTTAACTTGTAAGTAATTCTATACCGAATACTTGTGTTACTTGCATATAAGTCGGTGTCTAACTAAGTCATATGATTCAAAATTATTTCATAATCCTGTAGCTTTATTATCCCATTCGTTTATTCAAATTTATGTTTTGCCTGACCATTATTGACATTATTGAAACTGTAAATCCTAATTTTGTTATATTGTTTTATATTCGATATGTAAAGACTACTTTAAATTGTTTGAATTGAATCATGTTTAATGACCTAATTATATTGCAAGGCTGATGAGCCTATTTCACAGGTGTGTCAGATACAGATATATATTCTGTTCAGTTTCAATTTAAAAAAATGCTACATTTTCCAGATAACATTAATATATATAAATAATAAAATAAAAATATAATAACATAATAGAAAAATTTAATTATGCGAAAGCTGATACACTGCGATAACAAAATCCCTAACTTGAACAATGTTTAGTAATTTGAATTTAGAAGATGTCTTGGCAAATATTTCATTTATTCAGGATTATGGATTTATCACTGATCATCTGTGTTATATTGGCATGGCAATTACCAACTATCAATATAGTTTAAAAAAAATTACTGTGTTTACTAGGCCCACCACCGATAACCAACCTGCAATGCACTTCATCTACATCATATTGCATTACCTACAATTGGACTGCTGCTAAGTCAGCTGACACATACAATCTGCATGTGATTGGTTATCCTCATGCCAACGTGAATATAACTATCGGTGAACCTAGTGCCGAAGTTTGTAATTTGACAAGTGGAACTTCGTACAGTGTTAACTTGACTGCTGCCAATAATGCCTGCTCTAGTACCACTATCGTCCTGGATAACTGTATAACTGGTGAGTTAATATTTTGAAAATTTTAAAGTTTGATAAAGGAAGAATTCAATGTATGGCAACTATACCACAGTACCTGAAACAACTACAGTAACAGAAACCACTAGCACCGTAGCTGAAACCACTACAAGTGTAACAATTGCTGAGACTACTCCTGCAGAGACTACCACTGGTACAGTAGCTGCATCAACCCTAGAAGAAACAACTCCTCCAACAACCCAGGCAGAAACAACTGCTGCATCAACCCTGGCAGAAACAACTGCTGCATCAACCCTAGCAGAAACGACTGCTGCATCAACCCATGCAGAAACGACTGCTGCATCAACCTTAGCAGAAACAACTTCTGCATCAGCTCTGGCAGAGACTACTTCTGCTGTAACAGAGACCACTGGCACAGCAGCTGAAACCACTCCCAGTAAGTTTTTATATAGTTGACTGCCTGACAAATAAATTTAGATGATATTAATATTGTTCAAATATTGTAAGATACCAATGAATGTCTGAATGGATTAGCCAACTGTCATTCCAATGCCTCATGCAACAATACAATAGGATCATTCATATGTACCTGTAAGACAGGTTTTGAAGGAGATGGAGTTGTTAGTTGTCAAGGTAATAATATATTTGCATGTAACATATATGTGCTTGATTTTTCATTAGACTTTATTTTGTAAATTGATACCTGTTTAGCTATCGAAACTCTTGGTCAACCTCAGCTCATTTCTACTCAGCAAAATTTTGTAGTTATCAAGTTATCTGCACAGCTAATGCACAGAAAATACCAAGTAAGTAAAAGTTAATAATTTTGAATAATCGTTCGTTTTTTTTTGTTATGCTGCTTTGTTACTTTTTGTTGAATAATCTTAATATCATTTCAAGGTTACAGTAATTGATGCTAGTGGGAATGAATTCTCCACAATATATGTTCCAAGAATTACTGTAGCACTTGTTGGATTGAATCCAAACACTCCGTATTCTGTCAGATCTAGAGTTATTACTTTGGAAAATGGATTCAATGTCACAGCACCATATAGTTTAGCTTTAAATTTCACAACAGGTAAAATAGCTTTTATTTTGATTTAGTAATTGTTTACTCTCAAGTTTCACATACTGCAACCTAGTTACTCGGTTATTTTCCAGCTCCTTCCCGAGAAATTCTAAACGCTGTTAGCGAAGAGCCTTTTAATCCTGCTTTTCGAGACCGAAACAGTATCGAATTCATGAATCTTGCAATGAGGATACGAGCGGTTCTTTTGAATGTATCAGGAGTCAATGAAGTTTTTATTGCAGCCATCACGTAAATTTCTGTTTTCTTCTTAGTAATTATTATATTTTTCTATCCATAATTTTGCATGTATTCTGCATTATCATCTCTTTGATCAATGTTCACCAATGCTTAAAAAAAGAAACTATCAGTGTTATTACTAGCTTAGTTCACGAACGGAATTTTAAAGTTTTTTTAAAAATTAATAATTTTTTCTTCTGTAGGGCTGGCAGCACTGTGGTGACAATGGAAGTGGTCTCAGATACTTCATCTAATATATCAGTTGCTGAACGAGTCCAGATGGCTGGAAATTTCACATTTTCTGCTGGTCAGTGAATTGTTAAATAAGTGTACAAGTCTCGCATTTCTTCCTATGAAAATGTATAACACTAATTCTTGTTGCAGCTCCCATAACTATTCAAGGACCACCAGAGAACATAACAATTACAGAAATAACAGTGTCAGGATTTACTGTTTCATTTTCACCAGTTCCTAATGTTTTGACTTATCTAATTTCTGGTTAGTATATAAACAGTAAAACTTTCATGCAAATGTCTCAATGAAATCTTTATATATGCAAGTTTTGATTAATTTTTATTTTTTAATTTCCCTTATAGTTGAATATTTCATGTCAAGTAATGAATACAGCACAAATCAAACTACATTGGATGTTACTGGTATTCCACCAAACACCGGCGTATCAATTTCTATACGAGCAGTAGTCCAAGAAACAAATGGGACAAGCATTACCAACAGCAGCAATCCCATTATTGTTTCAACAGGTACTACTCCATCAAATTCATAATGTCTGATAAAAGTTTGTGCATGTTAAGTACTGAAAAGCAAGCTCTTGTATACCTTGAGATGGTATCAAAACACAATGGATATTGGTACAACAAGCAAATCAACATTTCCAACATTTCACATTTTATTAATATGAAAATGTTGGTTTATTTGTTGTGCTAAATTATTTAATCATTTTAGTGGATTCTGAGCTTACATCATATCCATTTACACACAGATTCAGCATTGTGGCAAGTTTGTCACTCCTTATTTTCACACCACGTAATTCATTTTTTATAAAATTCTGATTAATCTGAACAACTAATTCACATGTTTGTTTTTACAGTTGCAGAGGCCACTACAACAGTAACTGCAACCACTGTGACTGTATCAGAAACCACTGGCCCAGTAACTGGCACCACTGCAAATGTAACCATTGCTGCGACTACACCAGCCGTAACAGAAACCACTCCAAATGTAACAATTGCTGGGACTACTCCAGCAGTATCAGAAACCACTGGCCCAGTAACTGGCACCACTGCAAATGTAACCATTGCTGCGACTACACCAGCCGTAACAGAAACCACTCCAAATGTAACAATTGCTGGGACTACTCCAGCAGTATCAGAAACCACTGGCCCAGTAACTGGCACCACTGCAAATGTAACCATTGCTGCGACTACACCAGCCGTAACAGAAACCACTCCAAATGTAACAATTGCTGGGACTACTCCAGCAGTATCAGAAACCACTGGCCCAGTAACTGGCACCACTGCAAATGTAACAATTGCTGAGACTACTCCAGCAGTAACAGAAACCACTGGCCCAGTAACCGGAACCACTGCAAATGTAACAATTGCTGAGACTACTCCAGCAGTAACAGGAACCACTAGCCCAGTAACCAGAACCACTGCAAATGTAACAATTGCTGAGACTACTCCAGCAGTAACAGAAACCACTCCAAATGTAACAATTGCTGAGACTACTCCAGCAGTAACAGAAACCACTGGCCCAGTAACCGGAACCACTGCACATGTAACAATTGCTGAGACTACTCCAGCAGTATCAGGAACCACTAGCCCAGTAACTGAAACCACTGCAAATGTAACAATTGCTGAGACTACTCCAGCAGTAACAGGAACCACTGGCCCAGTAACCGGAACCACTACGAATGTAACAATTGCTGAGACTACTCCAGCAGTAACAGGAACCACTGGCCCAGAAACCGGAACCACTGCAAATGTAACAATTGCTGAGACTACTCCAGCAGTAACAGAAACTACTGGCACAGTAAACGGAACCACCGAGAACGCCACTATGACAACAATTAATGTTACAACTGCTTTGCGTAAGGGCCTGAAACACTTGGGGATAAGTTGAATAAATTGAAGGAATTTAAAAAAATAATTTTATCCGCTTATTTTCAGCCACAACAAGCCCGGTTCCCACCAAGTGTCCAAATGAAGTGGTTGCCGTTTTTATTGGAAATGCAACAGTCAATTTAACATTTTCTATTTCGAAACCCGACGCAATAGTGTATTCAAATGAACGTTGTCCAGATGGTAAAATTTTCATATTTCCAAACCTAGACATGAAAACTCTCATTTATGCTCAACATATATACAAGCATACCCATGACTATCATAAATAAAATAAACAGACACCGATTTTCCATCATACTGCTATGTATAGACTATACATATGCTATAGTATGTCCTTAAATTGCATTCACCATTCTGAGCTAGATTGTATTGTCAGTCCATCTTATCACACAATATTTGCAGGGAGCAGAGCTCAAGCTTATAGAATTTGTTTGGCAAATTCATCTTGGGGAATTCAAGTGGTTGTGGATTGTTCGCTCAACAATACAGCTCTTCTTGATGGCCTGGTAAATTCATGATCACATCACTTTACTCTGTCTTTCACAAGTATGATTAGTAGGCTTAAATTAGTTATTATATTTCAGAACCTTAATCAGCCAATAGAATACAACCTCCCAGTATTGGACATCGTTTCATCTGGTCCAGAATTTTCAACCCAAGATGCTGTCAGGACATCCAATATATTAAGACAATTGGCTGCAATCAGAAATACTTCGGTGATTAAAAATTTATTTCTTCGTTACTATATTGGAATGTGATGATTCGTCAAGGAAAAGCTCATGTAAAAGATATACATACCATATGAACTACAAATTTGACTTGAAAATACAGTTTTTCAATTGAAAGTAGGTAGATACAGAATAAAAAGACCAAAATTAATATCAATTTCAGCATGAAAAGTTATTTATAAATTGATCTTATTTTAAGGAATGTTGTTCCAAATACATAAATGGTATTGAAATGGTAAATACTTATGTAGTGGTACTTCAAGAAAGCACTTGAACTACCTCAATGCAGTATTCAGCAACATCGTTTCATTCAAAATAAATGTATGCAGAAACACAGTTTTGTATATTGTTTATTTAAATGTAGTTTAGTTTTTGCAAGAAATAAGTCATCAGTGGTCAGGTAAAAAGACAAATGCACTGATTAATAAATAAATTAAAATTGAAAAGCTGCATGGCATAGTCGTATCATACATTGGGACACCAACTTTGCTCCATCAAATCCCTGACTATCGTCATTGAAATTTAGCTTGCCAGATTAAGTATGCTTCTGTTAGTATGTATTATTTATTAAAATTAGAATTTGAAATGGCGTCATCACGTTTTCTATCGGATCACCTCTATTATCATATACTGTTTTAGATTGACCCTTCAGCCGGCAATACGATCTTTACTATTGCGGAGAGAATAGTAAATAGGTTCAATAACAGCGGCAATGTGGGAAGTCGGGATTTGAACTTTGCTGCTCAGCTAATTGTCGACTTTACATTGAAGATCTCTGCAACTGGTACGTACAAAGAAATTTCGATAAGCTGTATTGAGTATTGAGTCATGAAATCTATTATTTATAAAAAAATTTTGCAAATTCATATTCAGGCAGTTACACGAAAAGTGGCTCTAGGTTTTCTGTTGTGGTTCGGCCAGTAAGCAGTCTAAGCAACCTTGAGCTTGTAATGAGCCAGGCAGAAGTCGAACGTTGGATACCCCAAGGGTCGCCTCCATTTTCCCTCACCCTACCGGCCCAGGTCATTATCACAGCGGGCACAGGAAGTGATTCTAAAATAGGACTCGTCTTTTTTGAAAATGATCTCCTTTTTCCCTCATCTTCTCCGCGTCGCCCCGTCGGATCAGTTCTTGCGATTCAGGTCGGTGATTCAAGTTCTGCCAGAACTGTCAGAACCACCGATGATCTCGATGGTCAGATCAATATTGCTTCCGATTACACAGGATATGGCAATGCACAAAGATTGCGATTCAACCAGGTAATTCATTAGTGGTCCAGTTTAGTGGTCCCCTTATTTAATTCAACTAAGCAGGCCTTTTTTCATATGTTTAAGTGACCTTGCCTGGTTTCCTCACACTTAAAAAAGATGTACCCCGTTTGTATATCATTATTCACTGAACAGGTATTGGGTTTTATGTAAGGTGTAAAAATAAAGCATTGAAAACCAAATAAGGTAAACAAAATGAAAACTGGGAAAAGTCAACATTATATATTAAAAGTAATGTACAAGTTATGACGCTAGTCATGTTACACTCGTACATGGTGAAATTCAGATTTCACGTAGAAATAACGTTTTGTACTTACTGTACAAAAAAAAAAAAAGGATCACTGCTTTTGTACTTTGGATATTTTTGGATTTTGGAATTTTGGATGGAGGGTTCTCAGCTGTAATAGGAAATATAGCAAATGTTAATTTCTTGAATATGAAATTACTTACTTTTTTTTATTGCAGCCACGAAAAACGTTGAATTTGAATCCTCAATGTTCATTCTACAACACGAATCTGACAGACTGGTCTGCTACAGGAGGACAAACATCTTCTTCTCAACCTGAAAAAGTTACTTGTATTTGGAATCATTTAACTGCCTTTGCAACACTAACCCAGGTATAGTTTATGTTTCCATTCTTTGAGCTATTTAAGATGGAGTGGCACTTGTTTCACTCATTTGCTTGCAACTTGTCAGGCCATTGAAGCATAAAATATTGATGCGACATGATTCCATCAATGCCCATTGAGCGATTTATGTCTGTGCATGGTGGAAATCTGATTAGAATTCTATTTTCTATAAATACAAGCCCGGCACTAGAGAATTAAATGTATACATTATGACGTTTATTTTCAAATCTATTAAATTTTGCAGGTTAGCTTCTTGTCATACAGACCACACCCACTTGTGCTTGCTGCAGCAGCTATTGCTCTTGCTGTTTTCATAGCAATTATTTTTATCTATCTGTGGTACTGGTAAGATGGATTTTTTTAATTACATTTTGGTTATTTTACTCTCATTCGAGAGTCTTACTGTTACCTGTTCTGACAAAAATCTTACTTCACAGGCGTCTGCGAAAAGATCCCATAGACGTGATCACCCTGAACTTGGCCATTTGTCTCTTCTTTACATTTTTCTTCTATCTTCTCTCTTCTGCACTGTGGAAGGCAGTGCCAAGGCCAAACTGTTTGGCACTGAGTGCGTTCCATCACTTTTTCCTACTTTGTTCTTTCGTCTGGATGGCAGCAATGAGCTTCATGGCAGACCGTTGTCTGCTCAGTCCAAGAGAATGGATACTATGGATAACGCTTGCCGATGAGTCTCTGACAAACAAAATGATGTTGAAGTAAGATATTAAACTTATACAACTATATTGTAGCGTTGGTATTTCATACTCAACAATAGTCTCTGAAATTATTGCATTGGCAAAAAATTCACCCATGATGAGGACACTACTGTATGTGTATTATTATTACATACGATTTTTCAGTGTTTTCTCCACCTCATTATCTTTAAATAATTTTTATCTTTCAGATTTTGTGCAGTGTGTTATGGCTGTGTGACTTTCATATTCATCCTTACTGTCGCTATCACGATGGGATTGCATGAAAGCTCAACCATGTTAGGTAAAGATAGCAATATTGTTTGTATATTGCGACATACTCCTGATGTTTCATAATGCTTATTCATATCTGAAAGCATAAACATCTTCCATTCGTGCTGATGACTGTTCAGTACTTTCATTAGGATGTGACTAAAAATGATGATGATTTGCTAAACATAAATATAAACTACTGCCTGCCTACTGCTTTACTATCCTATTCAAACTCTGTTTGAATTAAAACACAGTCATCATAGTAACTACATAAGTTGTGTGAGCTGAGAAATGACTCTTACATCGAATAAAATATTTTTGCATTTTCAGTGGATGGCGTAGAAGTCCTACCCTTAGAAGCATACACTTCATCAGAATTCTGCATTATCCGTGGTCCTGCAATGTACTATGGTCTTGCTCTACCAGCCGGACTTTGCCTATTGTTTACAATGATCATAGCTTGCCGTATGGCGTTGGGTATCTTATGCAACAAGTTTTACCTTGAGGTAATTCAAGTCAGGGATGTCATGGTAGCAGTACGGTTGTTCACGTCAAAAGTTGATTACAGTTTTAGTATAATCCACAGATTTATTTTGGTCCTTGAATATTTCCTACTATGTTTTCAAATAAGATGGAAACTACACCATATACTGTTCATTCTTCGAATGAAGAATGACAAAATAATTCTCGAATATCTATATTATAGTATATCAGATATTCTTAATTTCCATCTTCTTTATATAGGATCAATTCCGTGGGTACCACACACAGTACCAGACCGCTAAAGAGTTGTCGGAACGTGCTTTTATAATACCTATGTTGATGGGAATTTTGTGGGCTCTCGCTCTGGCACGTGTGGAAGAAGATGGTATTTCGGAAGCCACCGCTTTCAACCTGGATATAGCTTTTGGTGTATTGTGCTTTGTTTTCGTAAGTAAATTTGCTGTTGTATTTCATTCTGCTTTGTCAAATTAAGTGCTTGAGAGCAGGCAAATTTCCTTCATTTATTTTAAAGTTCTAATAATTCGTTTTTATATATCAGCTTATCATTATCGCACTTCTACTCCTGGCACGACCTACACATGTCAGGCATATACTACGCATGGGGGCATGCGAATGCTTCGGTTCCCATGGCATGTACTATCTTGACCATGAAACTCAAAGACGAAACCTCCAACAACAACTATCAGCTGGTCAGTTACCATTTGGCACTACGGTCACGTCCGCTCGTCAAGGCGATGAACCTGGCACATCACGCATCGGAATTAGAGAAGACGATGTCGGAGCAGGTCCACGAGTGAAAAGATATCATCCCAGTGATGTTGTGGCACAGACCGAATTCGAAATGACAGGTGGTGCACAGGGATTAACCGCCTATAAGGAACACAGAGAAACGGATGTAACTGCGTTTGATTCCTCTGCTGAACCTGCCAAGACGTCTGCGTTGAGTTCCACCAATTTAGAAAAGGAAGGTTCCGTGTCATCACTTTCTGATACGTCGTCGGGAGACAAAGTACCCCAGACTGAAATAAAGGAAAGTGAAGAGAAGCCAAGTGTTGGAGAAAAAGCTGAATCTTCAAGTGAGGCAGACAATGAATCCACTAAATCGGAAAAATCTGCTAGTGAAGATGAAGATCCATCAGGCTCCACTCAGTCTACCACAAAAGTTAAAGAAAGCATGCCTTCACAAGAATCCAAAAAAGATGATGAGAAGACCAGCCCTGAAAAATCTGTAGAAGTCACGAAGGAAATCAGGGGAATCAGCATTGGTGATCCATCATCATCTTCGTCTGACGATGAAGCATCCGGGCCAATTTATCTAGAATAGAGTGTGTCGAAAGAACAGAATTGCAGAACTGCACTTTAAGGCAGGAGTATGATTCTGGATGAATCAGAATGAATGATTTTGAAAGGCTCTGCTTGCCTTTCCTGGACTAAAAATATTATGATATACGGAACATTATTGATCAGCATTGAGTTTTTCGTAATTAATTTTCTGTAATCTGTTTTTCTTTCACACAATATCCATTGTCTAATTGGGTATATTAACTTGAATTTTTAGATTCTCCTGAAACAAAAACTGATTATGTATAAATATCTCCTAGAGAAGCAGTGAACGTTTATTGACAATTAGACAGTATTAATACCATACCCAGCTGGTTATCTATGAGTTTGCTACAGAGATTTAGAAATCGAATTGCAGTAGTAGAGTGAAATGCTACAGTTGAATAATGTTACTATTTTGTACTGCACTCTCTCAAACTCGGAGGCTAATTAAATATTTCGACAGTTATATTGTTTTTTGTTTCTATTTGTTGTATTTTAATATGCACTGACTAAACAATTTCATTTTTTTTCAGGCAATGTCCTTATGTGATTATGCTTAGACATTTTACTGTAATCAGATAATCCTCTTTTATTTAATTTTGATTTGCCAGAAACCACTGACAATTTCTTAAGAATTTCAGCATTGAAACTTCATGTTACTCATTACCCCTATTTGTCCCTATTTATGAGTGATTTTGATTTTTTTTGCTTCAGACACACTACAGATCCATTGTAGAATGTTTGTGAAAATTTGTTACCTTCTGTGCACACAAATCTACATTATAGTCTGTATGGCCTGAAATTTTGTACTCTTTCTGTGTTATATACAAATTATTTCCGGTTAAAAGATTACTGTTTTAAATTAAAATTACTATTTACACACTGATTACCAATTATTACAAAGCTAGTTTAAAACTGTGTTATACAGTCAGCATCTAGCCATCAGAATTGGTCTTTAATGTGATTGAAGTTAATTTATGCTTTTTTTGATTTACTTGTCGTCCGATACTATTTGTCATTGTAGAATATGCACTTATTAAATGACATATAGAAAGTATATATTTTTGCATTTTACAATCGAAACCTCCATGGCTCTATGCTAAAGCATACCACTAAATCAACCTCTTTCATTAGTATTTTTATATTCATAGTAATATTTAAATTTTAGCATGATCACAAATAAATATTATTAATATATAATCTTATACTACTACACACATATTTAAGTAATTTTACGTTTTTATTGTATTGTACATGTAATATATCAAGGACATGTTATGTTTATCCGCGTTTTATTGAAGTTTGATTTCAATGCTTCCTGGATGTTAATTACTAAAGGTATAATGCAATAAAGGTGTGAATGATTGCTCCAGACGTTGCGTGTTGTGTTAGCCAGCAGTGGAAGGACGGTTGTCTACCATACTCAGCAACTGTACTCATTCGAATAAAGTACAATGAGGTAAAACAGTACTCTACCTGTCTACCATACAAGAGCCAAACCTTTTTTGAAAAGGATTCGATTACACCTTAACACTATAATCTACCATTGTGATGGCAGAGGCTAAAAGGTCATCTCCCCCTCATTGTTTCATTCAAAACAATTCGTATTCGATTGAAGCGTTGTTCTCCCGATTACGGTCGCCGATATATTTAACTGTGGTTTTACCAGTGTAGTGTCAATTTGTGATTCTGAAGCTAGAACCATGGCCGGTCTCGCAGAGCCCATAAGGCTGCGTGAATTTACGAACCGACATCCGCAATTGACATTGAGCGACGTTTGGCCTGGGAGGTAACCGTTTGCACTGTACCTAGATTCCATTATCAGTATTCATGTAATACATATTTATTATATTTCTCATTTGCAAGAGCACCAATTACCGGTAAAACCGTGGATGGTCTATATGTTGGCCAGGTTGGACGAATTCGTGTAGAAATCGAGGGCAGGGGCGAAATGTATCCGTCATTTGATCAGACTATAACAGTGAATGCCTCTATGTCGAGCTTGAACATTGCTGTTAATACTGCTACACCAGATCAAGAAAAAACCACTTATTACAGTCATTTCTCATCTAATTTTCGTAAGTCTAGTGTTGCAAAACTTTCACGTAAATTTTCGATTTTCTTTTTTCCTATTTATCAGTACCAGATGATTTCAAATATACTCCAACAAGCCATCTGCAGCCACTTCCAGTTGGGGCCAAATCGCCTCCGTATTTAGCGGCTTTGAATCATCCTTCCGTTCCCTAGAGTACGAAGAATTGTTAATTACGTTACCAAGTTAACAAGTACAGTAGTTTCTTCATTTATTTGAGTGAATAAATCAATTATATGGACAATACAATGATTAGAATGTGCTTGTTTTATTGATTGGCGTAGCTATGGTGTCCCTGTATGCAAGATAACTAGTGTAAATTTACAGTCGAATCACACTGAACAAGTTACGCTATGAAAAACGAAACAGTTGGATAGATTTAACCAAATTTAATGCGAGACTTATGGTATCCTAACGCAGGTTGTGGCGGCGTTATTTTTGAAAAAAGACGGCGTGGACCCCGGGCATTTCCAGAGACTGCTCAAGCAGTCGGATAAAAATTTAGACTGGATGCTTACAAGGCTTTAAAGACTTAGCCGTGGAGCTCCTGGTTTCTGTGATAGTAACATACAGTGTTACCCCAGGATCACAGGATTTTCTCTAAAAAGCAAGTCAAAAATTATATATCCGACTTGCAAGTCTGCTCTTAGACCTGTTCCTCATGGTTCTGGTTGACATCCTCCATCTGGAGATGATGAGTCTTTATTAAGTAACAAACTACCATGTGCAGATGAAACGGAAGCCAGTGATGTTAACTTGAAAATTCAGCTGATGTTATTGGCATGTATCTGTGTGTAACACGTATATAGTTTGCTGCCAATCAGACGCAATTTAGAATGTAGGAAATATCTGACATACACTACATTCTACAATCGACAACAACGTTCTGCATAATTGTGTACAATTCTAGTATTATATGGTTTTTCAATCCTTGTATATTTTTGGACATGCTATAATTACGAGTTCACTTAATAGAGATATCCACGTAGTGCGGAAGTTGTATTTGTCGCTTGCTGGTATTGTGTACCATTGTGTATATGTTGTGTGATCATTTTTTTTTACTCTGTGATGTCAAAGAGATGAAAACGGATTCTCTATCGCCACCGCGGGTATCATTCTGTTAAATTTTTTCGGAAGGCATCTCTAAGCAGAAAGATAAAACTCTTGGTACACTTCAATCTACAGGTGATGATAAGATTTCACATTGCACCACTTCTTGAAAAGTGAGATTAGAGTAAAACGACGTCAGACGAAACTAATTTATCACAGGCCAAATAATATAAGCAATGTATGTTTTTAAAGCTAAGCCTGTCTGGTGTCTCGTGTTTTTCTGCGGCGATTATCAATCATTCCTCAAATGTGTTCATCATTTGCGCTATTTATCTTTCCTTCCCCCATTTCAATGTTCAATTATAATTACTAAATCTTCAATCACCTTTCCTTAAAAATCACAACGATTGATTGAAACAAACCAATTAAACAACGTGTCAAAACGATTGATAAAAGAACGATGCGTTGTTGAAAGGCAGCTAGTTTTCATTTACACTGTTTGGAGGAAGGTTGCTTTGCTGACTTAGTTAGAGATCAGTTAGTTAGTTAGTAGTAAACGGCCGTTATTGTAGATTAGATACATTAGTTTACTATTATTCTTTTCATTTATTTTCTTGTGCGAGTTTGATTCAATTTCTCCAAGCCAAAGTTCAAAATGGCGTTCTCCATATGTGGACTATTCATTGCAGTGTAATGTCTATTGTCATTATTTCCATTTAACACGGGATATGTTTACAAATGTTTATTATTTCCCCAACAGGTAAACTCGGTACATTATTAAGGTACTATTTTTCCCTGATACTAAATAAACTATGCCCAAAGAAATTGGATCATGCTTTTCTGTCATTTTGTATGAATAATTGTATTATGCACCGGGCCCGGTTGCTTTTCGCTGTATTTTTTGTATGCATATTTTTTCTTGCTTGCCTTACAGAGCAAGGACGTGTGATGGCTAGGACAACGCAATACAAGGTTGGTAATAAATTATATTCACGGTAGAACCACATACATAAAAAATTACAATGCGAAAGTCTAATTTCGGTCAAAACTCACGAGACGCGAGGCATTTTCTAGATTCGAAGGATTTATAGGTGCTGCGCTCCTGAGACCAAGGATTTCCGTTTTATTAAAGAAAATAAAGGCACCCCAACACTCGCTATGGCCTTGCATACCTAATCTCACTATGTTGCTTTTCAATTTTTAAGGCGCGGCAGATGAAGAGGAAACAACCACCACAAGAGAGATGAGTCGAAGAAGTCACTGCCATCATGGAGGGGTATGGTAAATTAGTTTTCATGAATTGAAATCCTATTCATTCTGTTCATGTTGCTCTTTAATTTTTAAGGCCGCAGCCCAGGGGAATAATGCGGCAGATGAAGAGGAGAGCAACCACCACAAGAAAGAGTCCAAGAAGTGACTGCCACCATGGAGAGGTATGTTGAATTATTTTTTATGAATTAAAATCCTAATAATTCTATGTTCTATGTTAGTATTTATTTTTTCAAGGCTGCAGCCCAGGAGAATAATGCAGCAGATGAAGAGGAGAGCAACCACCACAAGGCCTACGTCTTCGGCGTGGGTTGAAACGTCGACTTCGCGGGAGCAACCGGTCCTGTGACCCCGAGCATGAAGAAGAAAACTGTAAGATAGAGCTAGTGGGGGAGTTGGCATTGATTTAATTACATAATGTCTTAAATCCCGCCTGTGTAACATTCAGGCTCAAATAATATTGTTTAATAATTTATATTTACCCTGAAAAGCTTCTATCTTAATATAATATATAATTCCCTTTTATAAAAATGTAAATGCTTTGGAATGTGATAGTTCCTGGTTTAATTATTATTTTTTTAATATCCTAATTACGAGCCTCTCCCCCTTCCCTAGGCTACCGTGTGTGATAGGCTACACTTAGGCTTAAATGCAGGTGGAGGAGGCAGCCGGGAGACGCAGTAAGAGCAACCACAACAAGAGAGAAGAGTATGGAGGAGTTGCAACAACCGTTGATAAGTATGGTAAATTAGTTTTTTTTTAATTAGAATCCTAATAATTCTATGTTCTATGCTGCTATTTAATTTTTCAAGACCGCAGCCCAGGAGAATAATGCGGCAGATGAAGAGGAGAGCAGCCACCACAAGAAAGAAGGAAGAAGTGACTGGCACCATAGAGGGGTGAGTTAAATTAGTTTTTATAAATTAAAATCCTAATAACTCTGTTGCTATTTAATTTTTAAAGAACGCAGCTCAGGAGAATAATAGGGCCAGATGAAAAGGAGAACAGCCACCAAAAGAGAAGATATTTTTCACGACCACGGCCTCTGAGATTGGCCATCTCAGTGGCTGTGGAGCGTTGAATCTGGGGACCCTAACACCCAGAAGGGAGCATAGGCTGATCACCTACGCTCTCTTCGGGTCTTAAACTTATTCCCTTGGTTTGATGGACCTGTAAGTTCCAATATTTCTATATTTACTGCATTTTAGGACGTTTCTTCCGACATTTAATTCCTCGCTAGTTGCGAGATTTTAACGTTCCTCGCTAGTTGGCGAGATTTTAATGTAACAATTTGGTCACCACGAGATGGCGATATTGAGCTAATAATAAGGTAACATATGCCCCCCTGGCGAGATTTTAATGTAACAATTTGGTCACCACGAAGTGGCGATATTGAGCTAATAATAAGGTAACATATGCCCCCCTCCCTATGTTATATTTTTTAACCGTATGGTGGCAACATTGAAACAATTCTGAATAGCCAACATCTCCCCATAGATGATGGGGTATCTTTTACATCGTGGTGGCAACATTAAGCCAGGCTCGTTTCGCGTCTTTTTAATCGGATATATTATATTTATATTACTAATATTATTTTTTTAGTTATTGTTGTCAGGTCCATATCTGTTGTATTTATTCTATGGTGGTGACGTGGCTATTTAATGGATTTCCCTTTTGTTTAAAACAACTTAACAATTGTTTATTATAATATATTGCTCTTGAGCTCTCCCCGTTTTTTCCCCATATACACCTCCACGTAAATCCCCTACGTTGTATATTAATTGTTTATTATAATATGAATCCCATTACCCATTTGGGGTGCCTAAGCTCTCCCCTTTGAAAAATTCCTCACTGTCACCACCTAAATAACTACTGTTATTTCTGCTGTATTTTTCGGCTGTCAAGGTTTCATATTATTCCTTAAAAAACCTTGAATCTCCTCGCTTTGTAAACAGACTTAAATTATTCCATTGATTATGAACATCCAAATATGTCCAAAACATTATGAGAATGGATTGATTCCTTAAAAATGATTGTGAATTGAATAAGTAATTCTTAACATAAAATGAAGCTTATAAATGAATAAATAATCCAAGGAATTTATCAAAAAAATAAGGATTTTTTTAAATGCAGCCGGAAAACGCTTTTTTTCATGTTTAGATAGGCTCCACTCCAGTACCCTGCGTGGTCG
This sequence comes from Halocynthia roretzi, assembly GCA_013436055.1. Classification (NCBI taxonomy): domain Eukaryota; kingdom Metazoa; phylum Chordata; class Ascidiacea; order Stolidobranchia; family Pyuridae; genus Halocynthia; species Halocynthia roretzi. The sequence goes on along the minus strand of QRAM01000219.1, from coordinate 110,604 downwards.
AGTTGAGAGAAATTTCCCCGTGGCCAGAATTTCTTTCCGAGTGGTTTGGGTTGTCTGGCAAGTGTTTTATAAATTAACAGGCGGTTTTTTATCATGTCATTTGGTCTCTGTGGAGACCCTGTATGTTTATTATATTTTTTGTAGGTTATTCGCTTTTAGGCTAATATTGTGTATCGCACCCGCTTGAATTAAAACACTTGGGAATTCAAATTCATTTGTCTTGTTAACTACAGGCAGATTCACTCAGAACAACAGTGATACATACATTACATAGTTATGGCTATGCAATTTTACGCCGGTTGGAACTAGACGAAATTCCCGTAAATGCGTAGTTTGATTGTAGTTCACGCTCAGAGTTCATGAGTTCTCTGTAATTGTAGCATAATTCCAGTTCTCCTGTTTCCAAATTAGCAGGTACACTTGAAGTGTTATGCATTCCCTGAGTTTTGTGTTATACGGTACAAGGTATAGCTTTAAAAAAAGAGTCCTTTTGCCTTTTTGTGCTGCATACATTTTGCATTTTCGTCATTGATTATCCGCACAGTAATTAATTGTTAGAACTCGCACTGTAATTAATGGGATCAATATTCGAAAACGAGAGTTCCGAAGAAGTGTTGTACAGTGGCCGGTGGCTAAGTTGAACGAGCACTCGCTTATGCGTGACGTATCCAATTTGATTGCCTCATCCAATTATATATCCGGCTTGCAATTCTGCTCTTAGACCTGTTTCTCATGGTTCTTACATTCCTGTACCACATCCCTCATGAATGTACCACATCCCTCATCTGGTAGGTGCAAAACTCTATTAAGTAACAGACCTTCCTGTGCTGCCCCCCCTGAAGTCAGTGCTGTTGACTTGAAAATTCAGCTCATGTTATTGGCATGTATCTGTGTGAAGCACATATATAGTTTGTTGCCAAAGTTAGAATGTAGATGATACACTGCATTGATCTGAAGTAAGCACGGTGATGCTGGTTGTGATAATGTGACAACTTCACAATTGACGAAGACGAGAGTTGTGCATAATTGTGTACCATTCTAGTTTCAATTGTATCTCCTTCCGGAGTTTTCCATTGTACAATATTATTCTACAGTATATTCTTTAGTAATATTTTTATATATGATATCATAATATTTGCTACCTGTCCGATGAACTCGTGTAAGAACTACAATTTCGAAATATCTATAGAAATTGCCGCTTAATTTTAGTTGTTATTATAATCTTTTACTGTATTTTTCAGCCCCTTAACTCGCTAAAAATAATAATGAAGAACAGCTTCGGCTGTTTGGCAATAAAATTGTCGTTAATCGATATCAAAGTCCGAAGAGACTTGCTCGTTATCACATAAACATACGTAAGCTGTTACCAACAGCTACAAATAAACCGTAAAAAGAAAACAATAGCTAATGTCAAAGGTTAAAATTTAATGACCTTCTCAAGTTTGTATCTGAACTGAACTGAACCGCTGAACTGGTATAATAGAGTAAACCAATGTTTTGTATATACTGATCCCCATAGCCATTCCAGATACGCTGCTGCTGAAATGTTGAAAAGCAACGATATGAGAAAGCATTGAATCCATGGTAGCCTATCTCTTACTACCACAGATAATTAACGTGGATTTTATTTTTTACGACAGTGGTGAATTATCATATATTCATTGCAAATGAACCGAATTTATGTTGCTCGCTGTGGGAATACGGATGAAAAGGTCCAATAACGTAACCTTCATCTAAAAGTCTTGCAGTTGGAAGCTGTACAAGTATGTTCGTCCATATGGAATTATTAATTCTTCTAATCGGGCATCCATGGGGACGAGAGTTAAACTTATCAAACTCTAGGAAAGAGGAAATTCTCATCCAGAGATTTACACATTTTTTGCTCCTAGATAGTTTATTATTATTTTCCCGCTATACCCGTCCTCCTGCTTTCCTGTATTTAAGTGCATCCAATTTTTTCTTGCCTGAGGTCAAATATAGAAAAAATTTGAAATACTATTCTCATGTTTGAATGTTACCAGGTACTACTACTATTGTTAGTGTTTTACTAGTACTGCAGTATAATGGCCGGCCAATCCATAGATTGCAAAGATGACGATATAGATTTCAAGAAGTTAGAGGACCAGTTTGCTAATGCATTGGCTTCAGATGAGAAATACCAACGTGAAAACAATGCCAAGTTTCGAGCCATTCACCAAAAAGTGGGGACGTATGACGAGTTCCGTGATATCGTCTTGGCCTCCCATCTGAAACCCTTGGAGAAAAATGATAAAAAGGGCGGCATGACTTATCAAACATGGAATACGGCTGCGAGCGGTGCTGGAACTGTAGGAAAAGAAAGCATAGGTTGTTCAAAAAAGAAGCATATCACAAGCAAATGGGATATTCCCACTACGTCTGATGGGTTCGACAAAATTTGGAAAAGATCCTGCAAAACTTCAAAAGAGAAATACGAATTTCTCATAGCAGTAGGCCATGAGAAAATCAGACAACTACTTACGACCGATTGTCCACTCGGTGAAATAATCATCGCCTTGAATACGTCTCTGGTATTGCCAGAGGAAGTGGAGGTCATTCTCGGTATTTTAGAAGCACTGACTTTCACGAAAAGATTTTCTCTTGCTTTAGATTTTTTAGAGAACAATGAAAAAAATGTTCTCTCCGAACTTCTTGAGAAGTGTAGAAACTCTTTGAAACATTCTAATAATCTCCTCAGCCAGAAGTGCGAAGGTCTCTTTGAGACGTACGGTGTCAAAAATCCTTAATTAACTGACAATTGCAGTGAATTGAATATGAGTAGTAAAAGATTCACATATGGCTTTGTGATTGTCAGTTCATCAGTAAGAGGATTACCATAATATGTTATTACATTTTCAGTGACCATGATTGATTTGGTACATTGTTCTTCATTATTTTAATCAATAACTATGTTTTTTAAATCAAGTATTCCGTCACTTGATTACTCTGTGATAGGGTAGAAAAAAGGTTATATTTATGTCAATTTGAATATTTAAAAGGATTCTAGCTGACTAATATATATCTAGTCTGTTGTATTGCTAAGGAATCAGCCTATCTTTAACAAACATTTGATAAGACAGGAAGATCGTAGCTTGACTATGTAATTGATTTTTAAACTTATTTTCTAGATATTTTTACTTCTATGATTGGCTTACGTTCAAGTAACATATTTTTCCATACTGTATTTATAACAAAAAATATTTTAATGTTTTTTAGCTTCCACCACTTAAAATGCTAATTCTGTAGGAGCATAGGATTTAGTAGATCTTTGCAAAGTAGCCCCCGTGAAAGCTGGCATTAGGTATTTGTTAGCTAGTTTAGTATTTTACATTACATTTTATTATTTGAATATATTATTGTTATTATATATAATCTTGTTTTAGATTTCATTCAACTGCAGTCATGGCAGATTTCTTAATTAGCGGAGAAACGAGCTATGTTCCCGAGGACGGTCTAACTGCCAATCAATTGTTGTCGGGTGGCGATGGCTTAACCTACAAGTATTCAAATTCATATACCTATCCTCTCCTTTTTAGCTCCTCAATATTTTCATGTTTATTTATTTCATGTAGAGGATTAGACATTTCTTACATTTTTAGGCTGAAAAGAAACCATGAACAGGCACTTTTCGACACACGACCTATGCGACTTATGCCTATCTGTATCGATTGCCACATTACTAAAATTACTTTTTAATGAACCATTTCTAAGATTTATAAATAGTTAGATCATACCATACACAGATTCTGTCCAATTTAATTCGAAGACCGATCTTGATCGTGGTGGGGCCGTAAGTCGCCGAGTGCCTGTATATTGCAAAATTCTAAACTTTCAAACTCGAAACCAGCCTCCCTTATTTTATACTGACTTCTTTCCTTTGTTTTTGTTTAGTGATTTCCTTCTGTTGCCGGGATATGTAGATTTCACTGCAGACAGCGTGGTATGTTTGTTTTCTTGAGTTTAAATCTATGCCCTCATGTCATACATTCATGCAAATCATGATACTAGGACTTGACTTCGGCTTTGACAAAATCAATAACAATAAAAGTACCACTCGTTTCTTCTCCAATGGACACGGTGACAGAGGCTGCGATGGCTATCGGAATGGCGGTGAGTGCTTTGTGCAGCGATTTGTAGATGGTGCTATAGCTAAAAAAAATAGTGAGACAGCAAACCATGCTTTGAATACATTTTGAATTGATTTCATATTCCAGAAATTTGACACTTTTTGGGATAAGTTAAAATTCAAATTTCATTTGGTGGCATGTGAGGTATAGGCTTATATACATAGTACATCATGTTATTTGGTACCAGAAAAATATTTGCTTTTAGAATTTTTTTTTCAATGATGTTCGATGCAGCAATTTTTGCTGTTCTGGCCAAATAATGATTGAGTAAATTCCCATTCCCTATAAATATTATCGTGCCACATAGAATGGAATCACAGATTTGAAGTGTCTTTTCTTTCAGCTTATGGGTGGCATAGGATTCATCCACAATAATTGCACTCCAGAGTATCAGTCAAGTCAGGTTCGCCGTGTCAAGGTATTTATACGGCTTTGGTTGACTTTTCAGTAAAAACTTTAACATTTTAGGAGAACTGCTCTGAAGATAAATACAGTATTATAACATTGGTTGTGTTAACTGCTCTAGTAATTTTATACTCTAATTTCTGTTAGATTTTTCCACATTATAACTTCAGATCTGTGATACTGAGAGAGAGTGTAAGAAACTGTGACTTTGTTGTCAGTTATTTTATGGGTGTCAGTACACGGATGTTCATTGTTTTTTTTGGGCGGTTGTTTTCAAAGCTTTCACCCTAAACATTTTAAAGGATTACAAGGAAATTTTCACAGGTGTTGAAGCTCTTCTTATAGAGCCACTGCTGTTCCTATAACATGCCTGTATGTTTGCATGACTAAAAAATCAATCGTGAGCATAGGCTTTATAAAAAATCTCTGTTCTCCATGTTTTTATGACTAAGCAATGAGATAATGGAGCAAGAAAACCAACTGTCATACATAGAAAGAAAAAATAAACTGCATTTTTGGCAATGCGCATAGATATGTAATGCCAGAACATAATATGTCACATTGCTACCGTCTAACTATGGAAAAATTTACTCCATTTGCTATGCATAACTTTCTTTGGAAAATTGCAGTTGTGAAAAAGTCACCAGTCATCAAAATTGCATGCATTGTCAGCTAAAATTATGCATATGTAAGCAAGCTTATCGTTTTGGTCCACTTCACCACATATCAAGCCTAGTCAGCAGAATAAAATAATGCTATCGTATGTCAGGTGTAATAACCACATTTTTGCCTTACCCGATCTTCAACTGCAATGTACTGTGACAATGACAATGTTATTTGCATATTTGTGTTGCATTTGATGTATTTTATTACACTTTGGATCAATCATACACTTCATACACACAATATAAACTATATTTTTTAGGTTAGGTTATTTGCTATGTTCCCGAATAGACGCCTCAAACAACGAACAAAATTCCTCTCCTATCATTCTGTTAAATCTTCTGGCAGCGTGTATGCGCTGTATAATATTGATTTTAATAGTGAGTAATTGAAATTAATTTCAAATACAGTAGAAAACTTGATATTTTATTTTGTGAGCCACAAAGCTTTACTATATACCTGTATATCATTTGGTTTTGTAGATAGGTTTCATCACTTCAGTTAGCTTCCACTGTCTTTGTTCAGTGTCAGCACTCTCTTACTGTTTGTTGTTTTCTATTCTTTTTTTCCATGCTAACGTTGTGTTTGATAATCGGTGGGTATTTCATTTGGTAAATTTTTTAATTTAATACTCTCAAACGAAAAAAAAATTCCTATGTCTCTCGTACTTCAGAAATATGAGCAGGGATTCATTCACAACCCTTACACGCTTGGTCCAAAAGCAACTGTCAAGGATGTGTACGATGTCAAGGCTGTTCACGGATTCTCCGGTATCCCCATAACAGAAGACGGCAGCCCGAGCGGAAAACTACTGGGACTGGTCACGTCCCGCGACGTCGATTTCCTGAAGCCGAAAGACTATACTATGTACTTAGAGGATGTCATGACTCCTTTGTCCAAGCTCATCACTGCCGATACCTCCGTGACTTTACAGCAAGCCAACGATATTGTCTCCAAGAGCAAGAAAGGTAAGATTTGATTACCTAATAGAAAATTAGTTGTATGGGAACCTACACTATGTGATTTTTTGAGTTATGCGAGGTTGGGCGTGAGCCATTTGAGATGCTGCGAGAGCATTGTGTGGTTGAGATAGTTTGCCTTCACCTCTTATTGTGTTTGATGGCGACCCTATCCATGTAACCCTGCCCAATTACCACTCCCACGGAGCCTACGCATCTGCCACTGTCAGTTCTCTTACGCTTTTCACTGTACTTATTATGTTGAATACCAACATTATAATATTTATATTTCCTTGCCGTAACGTATTTAAGTCTTTTTGATATGAAATGGTGACTAAATTATGATTGCAGGTTTTTGTCAGAGCGCATCCCTATTTTCTCTGCGATTTTTTAGCTGCAGATTCATTTTCCATTCTGTTGTTCTAATTTGATAGGTGCAAAACTCTAATCACCCGATTATCTGGTATTTAAATAATACCTAAAATACAGATAGGTGTGCGTAACTCATTAAATTCCACAGCATAAATTGCTATTTTAATATAGTGTAGGTACTAATGACATTCATTTTAAGTGCATTCGATATATGCTTGAATGGTGAAATCGATTTATAAGCTCTTACATTAAACTCACTATGCACTGTGATGATATTGATTGTTCAGCCGCCGTACGCCTGTACAAATCTTTGCTCAGTAATGTTCCCCATTATATGTATGTAATGAACGCAAATGTTTGTATGAAGTATTCACAGGTTTAAATACACACACTAATTCGGAAAGTTCCCACAATCACTCGATTCATGATAATTTAAGTAGTTTTGATCAGATTTAATCAGCAAGCTTTCACATTTCAAAGGATGCAAGGGTGAATATAAAAAAATATACAGATAATATTTCAACTAATTAGTTTGAACTGTCTAGTTTTTCTATCTGCTTATATCATTGTCAAGACCTGGTTCATGGTTCTACTGAACTAAATTCTCGTAGTTATTTTGGCATCGTCCAAAAATGTAATTTTCAATTCACCAGCGGGAAATCCTGAACGGTCCTAGTCATTTTTGTAAATATGTAATTAGAATATGGTCTCTTTGTGCTTGAGCTATTTCACCTTTGATTGAAAATATTATAATCATCCAATAATACGGTAATATTTTTGTACCTGTATACCTCGAGGTAAAAACTTTATTTTACTAATGTAAATTATTTTTTGTTCTCAGGTAAACTGCCAATTGTAAATGAACAAAATGAATTAGTTTCGCTTATTGCCAGAACGGATCTGAAAAAAAATCGAGAATTTCCTCTCGCTTCAAAGGATAAAAACAAGCAGTTGTTATGCGGTGCCGCGATATCGACCAGAGAAGACGATAAGTTCAGATTGGATCTACTTGCAGAAGCAGGAGTTGATGTTGTAGTTCTGGTGAATTTTCTAATTACGACAATATCCTAGTTTAACGACCTAAATTATTTTGGTATAATCTGTCAACCAAACAATCTGTCATCACGAAACGATTCACGAAATCAGGGAATCACTATATAACTGCATCACTTACCTTTTTCATGACTAAATTTCTCACCCTGAATACAAATAACTCTCCAGAAAATGCAAAATAACTATAAAGATGCACATAAAGTACAAATAAATCTTGCACTACTGAAATCTAACACTATTATAATGTCATTAACTCGATTTTGGTGATGTGCTCAAGTTTGAGTGATTTTGTGATGTTATTCATTTTGGTTGACTGATTCAAGTATTTAAGTTTTATTTAATCTCGTACACAGAAACACAGGAAAATCTCTATCTAATCTAATTTTCAGTTCCATACATTTTCCAGTTTCGTAATTGATAATCCGAAATGAATGTAACTAATTTGCAGAGAGACAGCTGGAGTTCTGCATAATTGCAGCACAACTTAAGTTTTTGTGTGGTTTCTAAGAGATCTGAAGATGCATCACAGTTATTTTTCATGTAGGATTCATCACAAGGAAATTCAATTTACCAAGTGAACATGGTGAAATACATTAAGCAAAAACATCCTCAACTTCAAGTGGTCGGTGGTAACGGTATGATAAGTTTTTCATGTTCTTTTTTTCAAATGCCATGGTCTGTTAGCAATCCTGTACTGAAGCTATTTTATTATTCTTTTGATAGTCGTCACAGCAGCTCAAGCAAAGACTTTGATAGATGCTGGAGTCGATGCGTTGAGGGTTGGAATGGGCAGTGGTTCGATATGCATTACACAGGAAGGTACTATCTTTATATTTGAAACATGCAGAAAAACGGTTCAATTGGTACACTAGATAAATAGGACATCTTCAGTGAGCGAAATAACTATTATTAATTAAGAATTGACTATAACGAGTGAAAGAACCATGTCTAGGGGAAGATCACAAACTTTTAATTGTGATGGTTTCAGTCGAACTTGATTTTGCAAAGCAAGATTCGTTATTTGCTTCTCAAACTTTGTGACTGTGATTAACATGCCCAGTGATAAAACATGGCACTAAAAGTCATGTCATTACAACTACAGCTACAACCACTATTGTAAAATATCAGTATTTCCAAATGTATTGGCTCTTTGCATGCCAGATAAAATGTTGTTGTATGGACACCTCTTGTTTAGATATGTATATCATCGACATAAATACACAGTGAGGCATGTTTGAACTATTCACGTCTCTTGTCAATGACGTTGTCAGGACCCGCTCCTATACCAGATTTTACATTTTATTTTCCCTCCATGTTGAACACTGACTTGCTATACTAGTGAACTCCTTTTTCTTTCAAGTAGTCGTACCACATTTTACCCGGACAATAAAACTCATCATTGAAAGTCTTAGCCATTGTAAAAGTCCTTGAAGAAATTCTAGTTTGCGATTCTCTACTTTGAATCATTTTCACAAGAGTGAAGAACGAATTTAGCATTATTTCTGCTGAGATATGAAAACCATTTTTATTAAGAGTTGTTTCAAACCGCTCTTACCAGCTGAAAGGTTGTGGTGGTTATCACTTTTAAATGTTAACTACCTTTCTCCCAGAGACTGCGTTTTACAAAAAAGTGAACGGTTCTTTCAGTAAGTGGAATATTGGCATGATGTGCACTAGAATGACTAGATAATCACTTTCTTTTTGTCAGCTTTTTTTGTTCATTATTCATCAGAAATAACTAGGTTCGATTAATATAGAATTTCAATTAATGCATGATGAATTATTAGAGATGGTACTGTAGTTGTGCACTGTACATCACTGATTCCCAACTTTTTTTTTTAATTGGAGAATCCATAAGATAATTGTTGCCCTAAGGCCCCTTCAAAGTGCAGAATCTGCAGTAAGTTTGCGTTTCAATATGTCAAATTTCATCCAGTGATATATTCCAGGTGCCTCAACAACTTTGATAATTGTAACAGAAAGTAATTGGGTGATAAATATAGGTTTACAGGTTCTAATTGAACATAATTCTGTGGAGCACAAACTCATGAAATTTTATTAGAAGCAGTGGTGTCTCGTCCATAAGGGCTGCATAGCTGTAGTATATCCCCAGACACTCGCAGCCAGATCCATCAACCTCGCACTTGAATAAGAGTTTATATATTATTTTCAATACATTTATAAGTTAATTTTTATTCCAACGAGACGAAAATAATTTGCTATGTTGCAAATACTGCACTATCAACTTTTCCAGCTGACAATTATTGAAAAGATAGGGCTTGCAGTCCCTTGATTCTGTTTTTCCACAGGCCGTGGCGTGAAAAATACAACAAAAATCCTGGTCATTCTCCTAAAATGCATAAAAATAAAACAAAGCTACAACACTTGGCCAAAAAATCAAATTTTTATACGTAGAATTCTCATAAATCAAGTTTTGTTGTGATCCAGTACCCAAATCAGCCCAGATTAACCCGAAAATGGTTATAGCCATTGAAATTTATAGTTTGAAAAATTCACTGAACATTCCCACTCTCACTAAGCTTGTAGAAGGTATTGTAGTGTTCATTCATTTAATAATCATCTTCAGATGAATTCATGTCCTTCAAAAATTTACTTGTATCGATTCTAATGTACTTACTGCCATCGTAGACCATCCTTAGCATACTCACACAAAGATAGTCCATTTCTGCTTTCATAGATATCCTAACTGATTTTTAGATATCTTAACTGATTTTTTTTATTTCATGACTAATGTGCTATGTATGCGTGTGTGAAATTAATTTTCCTTATTCGATTTGAATTCAAATAGAATGCAGCATGGAGGATTTCTAAAATTTGCATTGCTGTAATCAGTACATCATTAGTTGTTCTATAAGAGTTCCAAAATTCAAAAGTATTTTGAATCAAAAGTTCAAAAATAACCACATCAATGTTTTTCACCAAGTGATGGCGGTCGGTCGTGCCCAAGCCACAGCAGTTTACAAAGTTGCCGAATACGCCCGAAGATTCGGAGTGCCGGTCATCGGCGATGGCGGCATACAAAACGTTGGGCAGATCACAAAAGCACTTTCCTTGGGGGCTTCAACAGGTTCGCTATCTTGTGCTTGGTTTTTTACACAAAATATGATCCTGATAATGAAAGTCTCGAAAAGAAATGTTTCATTTTCTATAGCTAACTAAAAAGGAGTCATTCCGTGGGACCTAGCAAAGTTAAAATTTCATATTGGTTATAATATTGAACAGTGATGTCCCTATCTATAGTCAGAGGATTTTATTCATAGCTTTATAGATCAGTGATAGTAAATAGTCAAGTTTGGCTGTCATGTTAGGTTTTATTAGTTATCAAGTGATGTAACATGTACATGCATGCTTTTTTCAGTGATGATGGGATCTCTACTAGCTGCTACAAATGAATCTCCTGGCGAATACTTCTACTCGGATGGTGTGCGACTGAAAAAATATCGTGGCATGGGATCACTCGATGTTATGAAGCAAAATGCTGCACTCAGTAGATACTACAGGTATTGAGAAATCGCATTACAATTCTTGCCAGGAATAATATTTTCTTCAGATATACTGAGCTGCAGCATTATGGAATCACATGGTCATTATTTTTTGTCCTCATGTATGAATATTGCTTATTGATATTTGTTTCGTACAGTCAATATCCAAAACTATGGAATCGATATACAGTATGCTCTCATTCCTGACTGAGAGACAAGTTATAATGTGGGGATCGTTTATATTAATCCCGGCTCATCTGGTCAAATAAACCAGATACCTAAACTACAAACCCAGTTGCATTTATGAAGTTACTTATTATCAGATTTTTTATAAATTTGTAATATTTTTTAACTACTAACTATAGTTGCATTTTACGACCGCCATTAATGTGTCCTTAATGTTGCAATGTGGTATTAGTGAAAAGGACGCAGTTAAAGTGGCTCAGGGTGTCACTGGGGCTGTGCAGGACCGTGGTTCAGTCCACACGTTCATCCCTTACCTGATTTCGGGCATACAACATGGTTGTCAAGACGTCGGCAGCAGGAGCCTTCCTCGTTTACGGTTTGTGACATTTTCGATCACATATAATTTTTCTTCTCTTCCTGGAGTTATCAGTATACTCATTCATAATCTTCAGAGCTATGATGTACAGCGGAGAGCTCAAATTCGAAATGAGGTCGCAGTCTGCCCAGGTCGAAGGTGGTATTCACGGACTTTATTCGTAAGTTTCACTAGACATTTTTTCATGTAGGTTTCCAGCTTGTGTTAATGTATAGTTCTTTTCTAATTTTTAGATATGATAAAGCATATATGTGACTGGCCACTGCAAAACACAAATTTGCTGTCAACGTTGTTTGAACACTTAACTAATGCTCGAGCCGTATTCATCGATCGTGGTACAGTATAGATTCTGCTTGCTCATATATGTGTATATTTTGCCAAAGATTTATTTTGCTATTAATAACACTAGTAAGTTGGTTCGTAACCTTTTTCAACTCGAGACGGTTCTTGCTTGCATACTACGTACAGTTTTAATTTAAATTTAAAAAAAGGGAGTTTGTCAATGTAAATTTAGTTGTAATGCAATTCCAAATGAAACGTGAAGAACTGAAGTTAAAGGCAAAGTTACCGGTAGTTATCTAAGTTACTCTTTCTTACGGGATCTCAATTAAAGAAACATATTCAGTCAAAATATATAATTTGAACATTGGGAAATTAATGATTTGAATGATCAAGTAAAAGTTGAGACTGACCTAATGCTATGGTATCAAACACAAATCGAGATACGTGTCTTCAATACAGTTCTCGCGCATACATAGTTATGTTTTGAAAACACTATTCAAAGTTAGTTGTTATTATAGGAATATTGAAGCCATTGATTTTTAAAAATGTAGGCATTTAGCAACTTGATCAACACACTCTACTAGTTGATTAATATAGATTGAGCAACATCCTTGGTTCCAGTCAGAATAACAGAGGTTTATATATATATAGAAATTTTAATTACAGCTCTGACACCTTGCAGTATGTCAAAAATAGAATGTTTTCAAATGAAATACCTACTAGATGTAAATGTAGCAAGTGTTCATCATAATAAATCATAGAAAAACGACCGGCCACTGTTGATGTTCACAAAACCACAGCGCGAGGGACGATCGCAATGCTGTCTGTGGCCACGCAGTAAACTGATTAAAAATACTTTGCCCAGCTGGAAAATCAATGTTCAACCTGTTCTTGTATTTATAAGTACAAATTTACAGTTTTCATATAGGCTATTAGCTTCAGCTTCCAAAACTCATTCTCACAAGGTATCAAGCGCCTATCCATTACAGTATTTGTGTATCAAACAATCGAAGGATTGAATGAAAATGTAAAGATCAACATTAGGATAATTTCCTTCTCTACCAGTACTACCACAGATTAGAACTTCATTTGTTGTGAAATTCGTGTACTATCGTATTTATTTCTGCTGTATTGTTTTTATTCTATACATTCAACATCAAAGTAAGGTGAACAAACATGTAAGCGAACTGCCTCCTTTATTCCTTCATCATTTCGTTATTTCGGTAAAATAATGTTTTATGTTGCTTACAGAAATGCATATATTATATAATAATGCCAGTATTTTTGTTACTAATGTATCATGTTATCTTATTGAAAGATATCACTGTGTTTAACTAATTTGTGTTTTAATTGTTGTCTTCCATTAATCGCGATGCAGTTAATACTGCACTTGTTCTTTATGATTACGGTATTTATTAATTTAAAATATCTAGGAGTCGAGGCAGCGTGTATCCATTTAAACTTGCGATTAGTTTTGGTATCCTAACACCCTTGCATATACTGTGTGCACAAAATTGTTCGAAATTGTTTCGAACTATTAGATTTTTACTTCTAGATTCTTGTGATTTTCCATGAGTTTGATATTAGACTCTATGTTCCTATCGAATTCCAGTATCCACTGAGTGGAAAGGTGTCTATATTTAGATGTGATTCCTTTGCCCAGCTCATGTAGTTCTGGACATATCTATGTATGTGAATCTGGTACTACTTAAAGCACTGCTTATATATGTCATAAACTACAAAACAGTGAGTGGTTTAGTGGATTCGAGTCGCGGTGCTACTCTGCCTTCATTTGTCAATTTGTCCCAATTATTGTCTCGTAGTAGGAATATTCGCATCGTGTTAATTCGGGAGTAAAGTGAATTATTTTGATAAATATTTGTACTTGTGTCAAATTTGCATTATCATCATAAAATCATGAGCATGAACATACTGTAAATCAATCTTCCCTCTGCCCAATTTGTACCAATAACGGTCGCTGCTTCTAGTTTGTACAATTGGGCAACTAGGGGTATGCTGTAGTGTAGTGCTAATTCTGCTCCCTGTGATGCATTAGATGTCCGAATATCTTTGTAAAGTTTTGGGAAAATAATAATCGGGATAAGGTTATATTGATTTAGATACAAATGTTTTTACAGCAAGCAATCTTACAGTCTCATGAATAAAAGAGATACTGTTTGTGTGTTTAGAATTCATTTGCTTCCATCCAGCAGAATATTTAATGCCCAGTCAAATTGTCATGTAAGTCTCCTTTTTGAAGCCAATGCTGCATTTCCATTGCACCTTTACAACATACAGGTTCTTGATTTATGTACACTTGAAATTTGTATTGTCATACAATCTCAGAAAATAATAATTTTTTTTTAAATAGTAATTAACATTACATATAAGCTTGGTGGTAGAAGTATTTCCCCAAGGGGCAGAAGATACAAAGTTTGTAGACTTCAGGTCTAGAAGTAGAATACTATCACCTATTTATTTTACTTCTACATTGAACTGAAGATTCCTTAGTTTTCTATTTAAACTAAATTATTATTCACTATAATTCCTTATTCCGGAGTTACCTGTTTTTAGATTTGTCAGATTGAATTATTGGCCATACTACATGGAGCATCAAGAAGGCCCTTTCACTTGAGTGTCTTTCTAATAAGAACATAAGCACTGTGCGATTTCATTTTATTTAACGCAATGCGGTGTTCCAGTAAAACCATGTGACATTTACCTTACCAGTATGCTACATTGCAAGAACTGCATAAAATCAATGGAAAATAAAGCAAGCAACACAGGATACCTTACCTTTGTTCAGTACAGTGGTTGCCAACCCAAACCATGTTTCAGTTGAGTTATCGTTCATAAATTTATTTTACTAAAAATGGCCTTCGGCATGGTATAAAGTCGAAATGACCTAATGAGACAAAGGCTCATTTCAACAAAGTGGCTTCAATGTTTATATAATGAGAAAATGAGAATACTAAAATTGCAACTCTTCATACAAGATTCTTACAGAATCGTTTCCAAGTAAGAACATAGTGCAATATTAAGACTTTCCGGCATAGAAAATAATGATTCCCAGTACTGGATCAGCAATGAATCATTCATAAAACCCACATTAAAAATACACACTTTTACCTAATGCGGATGATCATTCAGTGATGTTGCAACATGTAACAAACACTATTTCTTATAAAAACTCAACTTGACAAGCTCAAATCCAAATTGTGCTCATATTCTGTGCTACTGAAATATTCAAACCACGTGTTGGATACCTAAAACACTGTTATTTGCCAATAGATTTTTTTTAGAGATGCCTGCAGTGTTTCGAGTTGCCAGCCTGAATTTTCTCGGTATAACTTCTATACATTTTCTTCCTGTGGGATACTGCTATTACTTTACAGAGAAGAGATGGTTACTGGAATGTTAGAAACTCAACACCAGTGATCAAATGAACAACTTAGTGCCCTATCAGGGAATCTGAAGAAGAAAAGTTCCGTGGTCAACAATACGTATGATCCAAACCTTGCCTTTTTAGACATTGGTATGGTCATCCCGTTATATAACTGTTGTAGGTAAGGAAAATAATGTTATTGGTGCTTTAACTGCAATGGTGACAGGCTGCGGTGTAAATATGTGTTTTGCTGGACCAATGGTAACCACTCATCCTCTTCAGATAAAATAAATTTTTAACAGTTACAGTTGAGATGAAAAAATCAGTGCTGTCGAACCAGTGATTTACATAAAACTGGACTACCTTAGTAGAGGCATACACAGATTGTTAGATATATATAGTGCTCAGAAATGAAATTTGGTAACAAGCTCCAAAGCTAGCATGCTAGCAGCACAATCAATACATTATATTCTCCAAGAAATGTTGAGAGCATCCTCCAATGACTGGGTAAAGCATGACTACAAGCCCCAAACCCTTTCACAATAACAGTACAAACAAGGTTCCGTAGGTTTCTCGTCTACAGTGGAAATGAGGTTGTCCGATTAGCTTCATAACATTCAGCACACAAAAATATACAAACTATACATTTGTTGTTCGTAATCCTCTCAATTCTTACGAAACGAAACAATTTTGAATCCTGCTTCTGTCAAAATTGCCTGATTTCACAGTGATTGAAAACTGCATGCATATATTTGGTCGTATCTATATCGTAAAAAAAATTTCTATTCTAAGGGGCAAACTGATTAATGGTATCCAGTAAAGAACTCTGGTCGAATCTGAAATTTTTCCAACAGTCTGGCATGGCTTCCGTGAATAAGATCCGGCCTCTACCTCGACCAGCACCCTGGATAGCAGGTTGGTGATGCAAGGAATTAATGCTCTGCTTCTGGGATCCCTTGTTCTTCTTTCTCTTTTGATTAGTTGGTGATTTTTCACCATTTTTAACTTGTAAGATCTTTTCCAATTGCAGATTGTTTTCCCTTGCAAAATACTGCCGCTGTTTTTCCGCATCAATCAGGATTTCACCCTGTTGTAACAGAGATGTCCCCTTCGACCCCTGATTGTTTTTAAATCTGTGTTGGCCTTCTGTCCTTACTTCACCCAAAGACTGTCGTTTCACAGGCGTGGACTTGAGTGACTTTTTACCTTTTTGAGCAGATATCCATCTTCTTATCTGCTTAACAAATGGTATAACCATAAAAAAGTTGTTGGGGGCCATGTTCAAATTCGATTTTGGCGTCATATCTTTTTTGTGACAAGGAAGGTCATCTACACGAAACCATTCAACGCTTTTAATTTCACCCCTCGTTTTGGGTGAAAAGTGGGTCATGTTCGGTACTCTGGGTACATAATAAAGTCTCGTGAGTTGCTCGCTTATGCGCATTTCTATAAATTCAGTACCAGTCATGTAAGTTTTAATGTCAAAGCCAGTTTCTTCCAGCACCTCCCTAGCCGCGCAGTCCTCTGGACTCTCGTCTTTATTGACTTTACCCTTTGGGAAACCCCAACTGGACTTCACCACATAGCCTTGCACCAGCAGGACGTGTTCGAGATATTCATCGAGTATAACAGCTCCAAAAGTCGGCACACTGCGCTTATACTCTCGCCATCTCATGAGCACTTCATCTACATTTGCGTCTGGCGGTTTCAGCAAAAATGGATACGCTTCAAAAATAAGCTTCGTGAATTCCCTAACTCTACAGTCGGGTAGAGTGGTATTTTCAGCTCTGTAAAAGTCCAAATAGAACCAGTGAGAGAGTTCGATTTGAAAGCAGAGTCGAACCATATCATCTTTCTCTTGGGAGGGAATGTTCAACAAAAACCTACTGCACAGGTCATCTAATACCTCAACTGGTATTTGCAATCGTTTCTTAGTATCCATTTGAAGCTACCAACAATGACTAGAATTGTGCTGCAATTATAGATGTTTAAAAACAGACACCTTTTAATAATGATTCAATGATATTGTAGCATAGCACAAAAAATCATCAGTACTACGTTGGTATCCGAGTGTCTTGGAAAAGCTAGGGTCTATGCTTATTATCCTTATATCGCTTTTACGGTTCATGTTATGTCACACTACTGTTGGTATATATGTCACCCTTTTTTCAGTAAGCGTTAAGATTATAGTTGTACTTTATTTAATTTGTTTTCATTTCGGGTTCCAGAATTAGGTCAGATAAGACTTAAGATTAGGACTTGAGGTCTGACTGAAAAAGTTGAACCATTTCAATCAGGTATGCTTGGAACAATAGGAACTGGAGACAAAGTAACATAATATATAATTATTGTAGGTAGTTGCGTAAGGCAGTATAATTAAACAAGCCTACTGCAAACATACTGGCCAAATCTGACACTGCTACATGCTATCATTTGGCTACTAGAGCTTGACATAAGATGAATTATATTGATAACACAAGGAAGGAAGCAATTCAATAGAGCATTCACCAACAGTTGAAACCCTATTACGGGTTGATATTTCAGATCTATAACAAGAGAATTTACATATTTCATACTTGCAGCAAATAAGTTGCTAGTCAATTCGGACCACAGTTAATTTGGACGGTAAATTGGGTCGATCAAATTTCCATTTTTACATTTCTTTCTCTATGCATTACCCCAAACGCTAATGATAAACGGTAAACGTACCAAATCTTATTAATCAGGTGTAGTTTCTATCTGCAATTTAGTGGCGAGATTACATATTTGGATTGTAATTCTAAAATATACGGCCAAAACTATTTCTCTGTAGATTGCTACATATGCTAAGTTGCAGTAGTAATTCTGATCTTTAGGAGGCAAGATTTGATATTGTCTAAATATTATACTTTGTTTTATATGCTATACCTAATTTCATTTATAAGCGTTGATTGTACTTTGCCGGCTAGCGGTTGGAAGTTTTTACTTCACTTGATGGTTATAAATGATCCAACAGTGACATCTAGTGGTTGAAAATTATTACTTCTCCTAACGCCCATGAAGGAACTTCAAATATCCAATCACGCTAAAATTAGCACACAAGAGACGTAATACATAAACCAACATTCCCTGGAAAAATTGGATCGACTGATTCAGGTTAACCTCGAAAAAATCTATTTCGAAACTCGAATA
The DNA here is from genome assembly GCA_013436055.1 of Halocynthia roretzi. Taxonomy (NCBI): domain Eukaryota; kingdom Metazoa; phylum Chordata; class Ascidiacea; order Stolidobranchia; family Pyuridae; genus Halocynthia; species Halocynthia roretzi. The sequence goes on along the minus strand of QRAM01000219.1, from coordinate 92,104 downwards.
CCTATTTCGGGTCGGCCATAACAAGTGAGCGAGTTATTAAGGGTTGTTCAATGCGAGGTCACTCGTTACGGCTGACCCGAAATAGGTGTTCGAGTTTCCCAATAGATTTTTTCTGGGTTAACCTGAATCAGTCGATCCAATTTTTTCAGGGATTGTTGGTTTATGTATTACGTTTCAAATATGCTAATTTCAGCATGATGGGATCATCAGAATTACATTTATTAGCGTTAGCTGAAGTAAAAAAATTCCAACCGCTATATGTCACTGTTGGATCATTTATAAACGTTAAGTGAAGTAAAAACTTCCAACCGCTAGATGGCAAAGTACAATCAACGCTTATAAATTAACTTCTGATGATCCAATCGCGCTGAAATTAGCACTTATGAGACGTTATACATAAACCAACATTCCTTAGGAAAATTGAGTCGATTAATTCAGGTTAACCCCGCAAATATCTATTTCGAAACTCGAATGCCTATTTCGGCCCGGCCGTAACGAGTGATCCTGCGTTGAACAACCCTTAATAACTCGCGGATCAATTGCCGTCCCACTATATATGACACACCAATGTCATGCTTATAGATTCGTTATGAGTCATGTACTGTACTGTATTTACTGCACTTGTAGTGAGTTAATTTATGTGATGTTTCTCATAATCATGAGGTTATGGTTGGAAGTATATAAGTGTGTTCCCGTTCAAAAAAGTTAGAAAGTGCAGTGACAATGTTCAATAAATCACATTGATCTATGTATGCCCTTATTACATTTAAGTTCGAACTAAAAACTATTAGAGAGAGCTATCATACCGACACAATTATCGCTTTCAAAGCTTAGACTTTGTTTCAACCCCCAAAAGACCTATGTGATCATGAAGTATTTGTTTTGTTTTCTGTATTTTACTAACTGTAGAAATTACCTAGTGCAACATATCAACTACTGGCAATGGCTTCGCAGCAAAACTGCATAGAAGGTATCGACGGTTATGTATTTGAAAATTGGGCGAAAACCTACACTGCTCGCCCGGAGCTCTACTTTGAACCGGAAAATGAAAATCAGATAAAAGATATCCTGTCTCGTGGTACAAGCCAAATGCGGAAAGTAAGTGTTTAGTTCAAGTACACCTCACTTATGGACCAGGTACCATTCCAACGGTGTGGTTGTGAAGTGAATTGTTTCAATGTTACCCGACAGGTGATCGAGTCCATGAGACTATGAAAAGTTACCTAGCATCAATTACATATGAATTATTTGAGTAACGAAATTCGTAAACGTTGAATGGAAACACTATCTAACGGTTGCTGGCAGTCATAATAATAGGCGTAAGTCGAGTAAGGTGTACCCGTATAGCATAGGTCCTTGCGTTTCCCAATGTAGTACCACATATATAGTACTGTTGAATACTCACCGTGATATTAATTACTTTGCCTGAATACTTTATTGAAATTGGTTGCCTGTAATTGACAGGTATGAACATAAATTTAGCACCTGAAAGATGGCTCAAAGTTAACACTGTGTTGTGAATATGTAAACATACAGCTGGTGAATTGTTGATAAAGCAGAAATAATTGGAAATCTAGTCTTTCATTTGCAATAATTCAGACATCTGTGTTGTTTTTTGCTTCCCACTTCGCTTGACTGATGAGCAACACTTAGCATTTCCTTCTATGGTTCTTTTGTAGTTTAAATGACTTATAATAACTTCCTTCAATACGATTATCCGAATAAAACTTGTGATTAGTCCGAAAGATGATATCAAACAGTGTTCTTGAATATGGATAGTCCTGTTGCACATCTTGCTTCACTACATTTTCAATGTCCAATGTATTTCTATTAATTATTGTCAGGTGAAAGTTGTGGGAGGATGTATGTCACCATCTGATATAGCATGCACGAATGATTATATGATATCTCTAAAAAGGATGAACAAAGTATTGAATGTAGATTCAAAGGCTAACACAATCACGGTACAGGCTGGTGAGATAATTTTTACTCTGTTATGGTTAGAATTGATTGACTGACTAAAATTGCAGTTACTTTTGAATCAATGTAACCAATCTTTACATGCAATGAAACCCTGTTAAGATTCAATCGTTGGTATCGATAAACTGGCATTAACAGGCCTGGTTGTGTTCGCATGTTTACACAAGACACAAGGTAGCTTTTCCAGCGTTCAATCAAAAAATCGGTCTAATGATCCAAGACGCTAGATCGGAATGTACTCACACAACCACAACCCCTTTTTGTTGGTAATCGTGTTTCCATCTATTGGCCCGCATTTGAATTGCAAGCAATTTTAGTGAGTTGTGGAAGTTTTTATCTTCAAGTTTGTAAGCAGTGATCATCATATTTTTTTATACCGAAAGTACGACACATTATTTTTTCGTGAGATCTGAATTTCTATGAGTATAACATGACGGCGACTAGCATTCTGTTCAGGAATTTAAATAAGGGATTCCTAACTGTATACGAAATGCAGAAAATGCAAGTCCAAAGAATGTCATCCAACTACACTATATTTAGTTGTCATTTGTGTACAAGAACATTGATTTCACAGATTCTCGATGGCAGGTTGCATACTTGTCATACATGTTTTGCTGCAGGATAACTGAAGCTAGAAAGTAATTTTAAATGGTCTGTCGAAAAGCAAATACATGAATTTTATCATACTACGTCACACGTGACCCGTGGGGTCACTCACTTCTTGTTTACTCATACTAATCTTGATGAGTAATTTAAAATACATTGCTAACCTGTTTTAGTTTATTTCCTATTATCATTTCCAGGGAATCGTATTCTTACATAGTATGCTGCTGATAGCCATTTTTTAGTATTACAAATAGCAAGAGGGTGGCATTAGAGATCCTGAAATTAATCATAGCTAGATCCCAGTGATCCGAGAAGACCTTACAGAAAACTGATGTTTTGGAATCTTTATGTTCCATATTGTGCATCCCAATTTATAATAGAGATCTATTTTAACAACTGAAGTTCTGTGGTCTCTCCCTATATTGCCAGGAATCTTGATAAGTGAATTGAATGAACATGTACTACCAAGCAACGGACTTGGCTTTCAAAATCTTCCGTCGGTATTTGATCAATCTGTTGGTGGTATAATCGGTACAGGTACTCATGGATCTGGCAGTACCTTTGGCAGTTTTGCAACGTGTGTGCTAGAGATTTGGATGATGACATGCAAAGGTATAAATGCGGCACTGAACGTTTCAGTGGTAACACTCTAGTAATGGTTGTCCCTATTTCCAATAATCTACTTGCAACACCTGGTTAGCATGAACTTCTTTTTCAATGACGGTAGTTCCCATCCATCTGCTAAATCTTGTCTGGTACTGAAGGTAAATAAAGACATTCATATCTTACAGGTGAAATTCTTCATTGTAGCAAAACTGAGAACAGTGCATTATTCTCAGCTTGCTGTTGTCATCTTGGCCTCCTAGGGATATTAACTGCTGTAAAACTACAGGTAAAAAGGTTATCATACTTCACTATATAGTATTAATGAAAGATCTATCCCAGAGGTCTCCAATGTGGTTGATATAGACCAGTGCTCCGCAACCTTTTTTCACATGCAGCACACTCAAAATCTTCAAAATTCGGTGGCACACCTCAAAAAATGTAGGAGTTTGGATGTTGGATGGACGCGTTAATTGTCTTTGCGTTGTAGTGTTTCAAATTCGCAAGGTTCGCAAGACCGCTTTTGGCAGTTGAGAGTAACAGTTTTTTTTTTAACAATTGTTAAAGGTCTGGGAAAAGTCAACCTGGACACATTTATCAGGAACAAATTTTTGACGTATAAAAATGGCAAACGGTCCAAATGACCGCATTTGGGGTTCTAGTGTTAACTCTACTTACTATAACAGCGAAAGCATATTTAAAAAGGTCCTGTTTATTCACAAAAAGTATTAAAGGTTACAACTCACCTAGCATCGTCTCACGGCACACCAGTTGTGGAGCACTGATATGGATCAGGAGACAATCCAAAGGTCTATAAATACCTGAGGGGCGGCAAAATCCAAGGATTCCTTTTCTCCCTTATCCAGTAGTAAAAATAAATTGTCTATTTTCTCTCTACCATCAGACCATTACAGACTTTTGAGTATTTTCGTACCGTAACTTACTGATTACCGGTCGTCTGTGACCTCAAGGAGATGATTCCTATAGATTTAACCTGTTACTTCAAAAAACAATAAAACAATTTCAGTGTGAGCCAGCATTCAACCTTCTTGAAAATCAATATCCAATCAGTTTCACTAATTTGCTGGAAAACTTCACAGATCTCGAGATGTCATGTGAACATTTCCGTGCCTATTGGTTTCCTCACACCGGTAAAAACTGCTCTCTCAGAATAATTTCGTTCACTGTCCTTGTATTGTGGTTGTATTATATTCTTATTCTGTTATTAGATAATGCCTTTGTAAACTGCAGCAGTAAGACAACAAAACCTGTTTCTGGGAAACACAACTGGTTCATGAACATCGGAGTTGGGTATTACCTCTTAGAATTTTGTTTATGGATCGGCACCTTTTTTCCATGGATTGTCCCGTATATAAACAAACTCTTCTTCTACTTGTGCTACTCAGGTAAAAAGTCATATAAACAGTCTTGGATATATAAAAACATTGGAAATTTCAAAGACACATATTTTTCAATGTAGGTAAGAAACAGAGAGTAGCTCGATCTGATGAGATCTTTGCTGTGAATCCTATCTTTCATCAATATGTGACTGAGTGGGCTATACCACATGAACACACAATCAGTGTATTGAGTGAATTAAAAAAATGGCTTCAAGAAAATCCACAAGTGAAAGTAATTTTTTTGCTGTTTTATTTCAAAATTGACGGCATCTTGACTCGCCCATCAATCAAATAGTGGCTAAATTTACAATCAATTTGAGACATTTTAATGGGTAACTCTCACTAGCAATGCCAATAATTGAATTAATTTCTTCTAAAAAAAAAAATTAACGAAACTTTGGCCTGTACTAATGCGAAATTAACTCAGAATGCATCCCTCGCATATAACGAAGGACTTGTGTATTGTTGTCTGGGCATAAGTCATGCTGAAAATCTTACTGAATAATGTTCTGCACTCTCCGAAGTTCGAATAATAAAGTATTATCATATTGTCATTATTCACTTAGTTTTAGCCTGATTTTGTTTACTTCGAGGCTCATTTTCCTGTGGAAATTCGTGTTGTCAAGAAAGATGACATTATGATTAGCCCATCTGGAGATTATACGGTGACGTATATCAACATTACTTCAATCAAGTATGTCATTCGGAGGCATTGATGTCAGGAGAAAGAATGTTAAATTATGTTGATTTCCTTTCTTTAGACCATATGGAAAGATTGTTCCTCATGAAGACTGGTGGAAAATTTACGAAAGTCTCGCCAAGAAATTCCGTGGAAAACCACACTGGGCAAAATTTCACAAGGTTAGTTTGCGGCACAAGCGATACTTATCCTCCAAACGAAATTATCATCTGAACTCAAATCATCTTTATTTTATACAGGAAACCTCCGAGTATTTTTGCACAGTGTACAAAAACTACAATGAGTTCATGGCCATACGTGAAAAGCTTGATCCTGAGAATATTTTCGTTAATAGATACTGGGAAAGAATATTGCAAGATTAAGGTTGGTTCAACTCTTATGTGTGTTTTTATAATGTCACATCTATACCATAACTTTAACTCTAACATACACAACATCTGTGTTGTGCAATCAGTTGCAATGTAATGTTAGTGTACAGTAGAAGTGGAAGCTTCATAGTAAGAGAAGGTAGTCTTGAAGTGAATTGTTTTTTATTTTTTGATTCGAATCACCATGCTTTCTCAAAATACATATTAAAATATGTTAAAATTGTTACGGCACTATGATTTTCGAAATTCATGCTATATGTATCTAGCTATAAAAATCCTATAACATTTTTAAAACAGTTCATTTTTCAACCACTTTGTACTGATCTCATCAGATGAAAAATGAACTACCAGTTATTCGAATTATCCCTCAGTAATGAAATATGGTACAAAATGAGTTGTATAATGGTAAATTTTTATGTATGAGAATTTTCTAAAGAATAATCAAACAATAATTATGTTTTTGTCTGAAAACAACTTTTATTTTATGTCGAATATAGTCTGCTATAGACTTTCATATGGCACTTATGCTCGGTAGTACATGCTCCTTCAATTCACTTATCAAGATTCCTAAGGGTCTTCATTAAACCATGCAATACCAGTTTAGTTTCTATCAAATGTACAGCATATGTTATGCCTTATCTGTGAAATTACTGATATCCAAAGATCTCTGTATCATGGAGTGGTCACAAAATACAAGGTTTTTGACTAAGATCAAATATCACGACACTTTCCCCGCTTGCGGTTCATGATACACAATTTCATAGACAGATGTGTATGGAGATATAAAATGTCTCGTTACTAGCTGGTTCTGAATATTGCTTAGCTAATATTTCTAGACCATTTCACAGATTGAGCATTGGATATATACACCATACATTCTTTTACTTTATTTTTGAGATGATCACATGATTATGTGGAGGGATAAAATGAAAACTTATTATAAAGGTCGAAGTATTTTTTCTTTCAGCAATTATCTTACACATCTTTTAAAGGTGTGTTGTCTAATACTTGTAATAAAATCATGGCTTGTGTGTGCAAACTTTGTAAAACAAAAAAACATAACTAGGCAAACTTAAAACTCTTGAAGGTTATATAAGATTTGAAATAAAAACATAAAAGTACTATTTGACTGGTAACATTTGGATAACTATAAAACAGACACTTTACACGAGATATTTCACTATTCACAATACGATGATAAAAGGTAATTATTGCACTAAAACACTAGTCATACATTTTTCCCATAGTTTCTGTTCCCCTCCAGAGCAGGTAGTAAGTTAGAATTTTCAGCTGTGTGCTTCATCATATCAACATTTTCTGAATACTGTTTAAAATTTGTTGAATTCAGTACCATGCATTCTGGGCACTGACAAGAATAAATAACATTATGGATTTCTGAATCCATCGTATCTGATGTATCCGGTCTTTTGCACTTCAAAATTACATGACCTTTCGTCGGTAATGTCCTCGTCCCAATGTCGACTGACTCCTCTGAAGAACTGCATGAATCTTTTTCCAAGGGTACTATTTCCAACTCTTTGCTTGATTTCGTTAAGAAACGTTCAACAATGCTGAGAAAAATGCTTCCGGGCAGTCTTTGGTGCCGCTGTATTAATTCCTCTAATTGTTTTTTTGTCTAGACAAGATTGAGTTAAGTTTATTTACAAACCCAAATGATATTGTGCATTATGGGATGCTGCTAAGCAGGCTATTACCATCCTTAGGTATTGGATAGAATTCTGCACCAGTGAAAGTAAGGGAGGCGCAGCTTTGAGTTTCATGCAGCGCCATAATTTGCCAATTGTAAGTAGAGCTTGACTTGTATTTGAGCTGATAATATGATGAAGTTATCGAAATGATAGGTGTCAAGATGTTTAGACGTGTGCGACTTAAGTTCTTGCGACAGGTGCTATTTCAAATAGGAGTTGAGAAATTCTAACCCACAAAGGCATCGCCATCACAGTTAGCTAATGAAAATTCCTATCGTGGCATGAGAACAGGCTTAGTTTCATTTTATCCGTCTTTATTACCTTTGCAACCAGCTCTGAGGGTGTTGTGTTTCTGTTGCTATATATTGGTTGTCCGATATGAGTGATCATTTTCACCGGGAATCCACCGTACAAGGGAAGAAATGGCAACCTTGTTCGTTCATACATTCTTCGGAAAAATCCTGCAAAAGATAATTATGCAACTGCAGGTTTCAAAACACAAGTTTTGTAGTCGCATACCAGACCATTTCCTGGCTTGAGCATAAAAAATGATGTAATTACCTCGGCCAAATTTGATGTAATCAAATGCTTGTCTAGAATTCTCTGAGAACACAGGTATGATTGGCTGTAAAAAAAAGTGTGTAACCAATGAACATATAATGAAATGTACAGTTTATGTATGGTGTCTTGTGCAGTAAAATACGGTTTGTTGAAATGGACAGCAAATTATTTGGACATGCCTTGCAGTATAAAACAAGTATTGCAGTCTTGGCTAACAAAGCCATAAGCTGATTATTTAAATGTGTCATCACACTATAGTTAGCTCAAAGTAAAATGCACATGCATTGCATGTTGCGTTGCTTTTGCATTCATACACAAGGAAGTACTGCTTCCTCCTATATACCTGTTGTGCTATGTTGTAATAAGTAGTAGGACATGATTTTTTTAGTTATTAAACGTATCACCATACAAAACCATTCAAAAAGAATGGCATTTTTACATTGTTAATTATAGAGTCCTACATCAATATATGACGGCATATGACTCGTGAACAAAGCACCTTAAGCCTATTGATACTACATCACATGTCATAACACAGTAATTTTTATTTGAGCAGGAGTATCATTAAGTTATCAATAGCAACCGAGAAACTCATACCACGCGGGCCTCCAATGCTGCCTTTGCAAATCCTTGCCTTTCTCCCCACAAAATTGAATAATTGGTACTGAAAAGAGCTTCCCTGACACCTCCAGGGGCAACAGAAACTAGCTCACCGTCTCGCAAGATTTCTACGACTTTATCTCTCGGACCCGGAAAGCATCCCCAGAACTTGAAGAATTTTTCCAAACCTGGAATATGTACAAGAAAAACGCAATTGCTCAAGTAGAGGTACATCAACATTACCAACAACATGTTAAACTGAATTTAATTAGTGTTTTCTCTTTAGCATATTAAGGTTTTTTTAATCAACTATTGCCTTTTCATGAAAGAAGTATTTTTTTTAACTGTGCTCCTAATAATCGGGGCCAATACAACTCCAGATATTTTAAACATGATCAGAGAATAACCAGGAACGGTATTCATGAACTTCCCGGATGTTTGAGGTCCATGGACATAGAGTTTAATATTTACTGGATAACATGTAACAATCTGATAAACCAGAATCCATCTATATCAACTGAGATAATTTGAGACTTTGTTACTCTAGCAGCCAGCCACCAATTTCAAATTAAAAAATGATAGATCTAACCTCTAAAAATAAAAAAATTTCCCTATGCCAACCTGGAATCTTGAAAGCAAAATTATCCATGACACTGCATAACGTTCGATTTTTTTCCAGGTACAAATGAGCATTCAAATAATACATGTCAATAGGTATTGCTCCGTGGTAATAGACTAATAAGGCTGCACCTTTATTTGGTATCCTCTCCAGCCCATCGACTTCATAACCTAGGCAAAAGAGTAATTTTGACCATAATAATGTGATTATTGGATAAAGAACAATTATTAATAATTGTTACCATGCCATATCCAACCATGACCACTCCACAGCGCTGCCATCATTTTCTTGTAACCTTTCCACACATTACGCTGATTGAAACCCTCGATTATTGCATGACGTCTGTTGTGTAGAAATACATTATGTAATAATGATATCGCTATTGATTATGTTAGATAATATGGAAAAAGACTAATATCACTAAACAATTTGAAAGACATTGAGTAAAGGCTCCAATGTTAGTACTTCCTAAAAACATAATTATTGAACCAAAGTAAATTGAAGGCGCTTTTGTGTGTTTAAATACAACTGTTAAATACAAAATGCTTTTGGTTGAGTGGAAAAAGATATGAAATCATTAATGCAGAATAAAGCCGGGCTCTACAAATAGAATATGCTCAAAATGGACCAACATTTTCACTACAAAATAATGCTAAAGTTTACCTTCGATAAACGTATAGAGCAAGAGCACTAAGGTAAACATAGATGACAACAAGTGTTGGAAGAATGAGGAACGTAATGACAATTGGTGAAAGAATTACAAGCTTCCATCCTGTAAAAAATCAAAACAAACTTTCAACAAGGAAAATGAAATGCGCTCTAATTCGGAACGAGTGCCAATCTCAACTTGCAAGTACTGTACAGAACAATATATGTTTCAGTGAGCCTGTTCCCATGGAACCACTGTAATGCATCTTCCAAGTACCTTGCCCCCCGTCTTTGTACAACCTACAACATCTGCAGTCCTATTATCCCTCAAAATCAAGAGTTTTTGTAAGTACAGTTCCAGCTCGAAGTCGCAGGGACCAGGCAAATTACTTTGAATTACTATCTAAGCATTTATTTTAATTAGGATCAAATAAGTTCAAGCTAACTGGAATACCGAAATTCAGTAAGCAATTCAGCTTAGAGTTTTATGACTCAGGGAGAGTTTACTGTTTTTAAGCAATATATAGATTTATTGTAGCATAAATCATTTGATCACACTGTACTGCATCATAAAATCTATTCCTGTCACCAACCCAAATTAATGAGTATATTGAAAATGTTAAAAACTATGTATTTCTGTAGTAAAATGAAATGGTAAATGATAAAACTGATATAAAAATACAATACTATGGGCATCTCTGAAAATGCAGATCAGAGGGAGAAGCAGAAAATTCATTAATATACAGGACAGGAATTCTGAAATTCGTGAATCCTAACCTATCCCTCTCGCCATACATTAATATACAGCTTTCTAGCTGCTCCCATCTTTCCGATTGCTCTTATTCTAGTGTAGCCCCATTTTCATCATATATAATGCAGTACAGTACATTTTGGTCTCTATTTACAAATTAATTCAAAGTTTGAGCAAAGGTATATTTCTATGATTTCCCGACTTAATGGTAAAATATTACTACACAGATAAAATGTCATGCTCACCTGGAATGTAGTAATTTAAAAACTCAATAACCCATTCAAGGTAATAGTCTACTAATCCAATGAGATATTGTAATACTGAGGCAATCCATGGAACAAAAAATCCGAACATCTCAGCAGCAGGAGTTGAGTAAGCAGTCGTCAGCGATACAGTGACAGCTATCTTAACGAACGCTAAATTCATTGATACTATTGCATATGTAAAGGTGCAAGTAAAATACACTGCAAAATAGAATCGAACCACCTTTATGTATACGATATAAGACAAGGATACTATAGAGTACTAAGCAGTGCCCACCTATTATTTACATCTTACTGTTTTCCTCGTTCGTGGGTTCTTGCAATTATATGATTCATCACACAATAACACGGTCCACTGTTCCATGATAGGCTTATGCGTGAAGTTACGATGCGTTAAAAATAGCGCTATTCACGGCCTGCGTCAACTGTTTATCTACTTTCGTTATGAACCTTGTTAACACATTAACTGCCAACGTCGGCATACATGAACAAAAATCATATGTTTCATCTTGGCCGCAACAACACTAGTCATATTTGACCATCGCCTGTCGGCCGTATATTTATGATGAAGAAATAATTATTGCAATATAGACTGATATCAGTATTTTGACCGGCGAAAAGTGACACAGATCATAATGGAGCTTGAAATCGAAGCTTCCTCGGTTACAAAATCGGATAGCCTTAAGACCTATGCAAATTTTCAGCTTTCTTGTTATAATGATCTGGCTTGCCATAGCTCTGTACCGACATACATACATACGCATAATTGAATTCTTCTTTATTTACATAGATAATAGCAGAAGCCGAGACTGAAATGGAGTTATTGGTTTTCGTGCGACATTGACTGCTTTGTGCCATCATGGATAAGAATTAAAATCGGTTACAAACCCGTAACTGTGTGCTGTAAGGAGGTTGTTGGGAAAAGAATAGAGAAAAGGTAATCACACTCTTGTGCCAGCTAGCGTCTATAATTAAACACTCCAAGCACAAATTACCTGTTTCTGTCTCATTAGTCAAATATCAATATTCGGATACAAAATCATATAGCCCCTTGACAGATTCATGAATTCCCCCTTTATACGGTACATTACTTTCTGTAATTGTAACACAACTTTTCACTGAGATAACTACTTCCTACAGGTCCCAGGTCTCTACGAGCCCCATACTACACTGTTAGTTTATCTTTAAGTTTCTCCTTGGCAGTACTCTGGATGTACATAGGCTGCATGCGCGTCATTCAAATATTCCTAGTCGGCTCCCCACTAATCGCACAAAATTGGATTCTGCTAAAATCCTACTCTTATTATGAATAGTTGTTATGTCAAATTTGGTATGGTGGTATGCATCGAGAAAAGAAATAGCACAGAGTAATAATGATAAAAGTGTTGGCAATTTTGAAAAATAAAATACGCACATGGGAAACTTGACAGCTCTGTGGCAGGCTGGCTAGAAACCTTACGCAGCAAATGATAATAATAAATAAAATATTGGCTGTCTGAATAAGCCTTCTAGGTAAGTGCTCAACTATGTAATATGCGAGTTTATTTATTCAGTTGAGTTGGGTTGGGTTTTTCCACGTATTTGAAATTACTCGTACATTATCATAGTAACTGCTTTACGTGATGACCTGTATTGCACACAACACCTTCTGTTTTTGAATAACGGCACTGAAATCGAAATGTGAGAAGGCGTTGTACTAATAGACGCGGAACGTCATTGACTTTATGGTTACATAGTTACCTGAATCAAATGCTGGATTGTGAAAGAATATAAGATAATGCAGTGCTGTTCTGGTCGGTATATAAAAAGAGATAGTAAGCTGTAATTTATAATTTTGTATGTATAAGGGCTTAACAATGATGTCTAAAACTGGAAAAAACACCCGCAGTCACCTACCCTCCCCCTATATGGCAACTAAAATGATATAGACTACACTTTCACAGGATAGTGGGCTGAACGGATGTATGACCTGTTCTCCTAGAACAAAAGAATGGCTAAGATTTTGTCTCATAGTGTTTGCATCACATGCTAATTCTTTGTGTTTTTTATTATCCATATATTAGTTACAATCTCAACTAACTATATCCAACACAGCGCCATAAATATCATTTATCGACAACTCTAGCTCGTAAAAAGCAATGGCAATATTTTCACGTGGAAGTTCAGTAACCAAACAATTACGTTTGACCATACCATGATCGGAGAATTTGAAAGAGTTAATGTTTTGGTTTTTTTGCTTCAGAGTCGATTAGGGACCCTAAATGAAATGTTTTTTTGCCGCTTTCATTTTCCGTTGTTTCAAAACAGAAGTTCCATGTTTATGAATATACGGTTGTGACGTCATCGTATACGCTCGATTGCCCCAAGTGAACGCCGTCTGTGAATGCTGTTCTGTATAGAGAAAAGAAATGCTGTGTGATTAACGTTTTCTGCATATAAGATGAGTATGACAAGGAGCACAGAATGCCGTTAAAGGAACTAAGGAATGGGGGGTACAATGACAGGAAATTGCAATAAGATCACACCTGACTGGCATTAAACCGTGAAAGGTAGAGCACTTCAATGTTGCGATACATGCACTGAACGGTCCGACTAAATTGCCTGATCGTTCTTTTTAAGATGTCGCTCGTGTTACGTACGGGAAGGCGAGGATAGAAATGACAAATAAGGTCGTATTTGAAGACTAGTCAGTGAGGTTGTTGTACACAAGTGAGCAAACTATAAATCCAGCAGAAAAAGTTTAACTGAACTTCCAAGACAGTCGAGTGAGCAAACGTTTTTGAGCAATGAAATATTGCAAACTAAATAATTATACCGAATCTTGAAGAATCACGGAAAATTCCCACCGACTAATTATGCGGAATATAGCATTTAATCATCCCTGTGTCGTTCGACAGGCTATAAATATCCATTGATTACACTTCGCATTAGTTAATAGGTAGCGTGATCTAGGCCCAGGAGGGCTTTGTGAATTTCTACGTAGAAATTACCTAATATTTATATAATACCGGTTCAGTGTGGCTTTGTCAGGTATTTCGTACTTGCGCAGTTATATGTTAGACGTGCAGTAGAAATCGGTAGAGCGCTGAACGATATTAGCTTATAAAGTAACGAAGTACGGAGCGATTGTTCAGCGTCGGGAAGTACAATCTTCGTATCCTATCGAATTACTATGGTTGTTCTACCTAGTACTGTAGTGCAATACTTAAACTATCTCAGTAATTCATGGGTGAACCCATTCAACCTACTGCTGACTTGCTACTGGTGTAAAATCTTTACCAGATATTTCGATTGTATAGTAACCTAACAAACTTAACTCATGAATAGCAGTGTCTGTTGCAGCCAATGTAACCCCCAGCTCCAGCATAGTATGTTTGGTGAGGTTATACTGTATATATTTTTACACTAAGGAGTGAAATATTCATACTATTTTTAATACGTATGTACTTACGCATTGTCATTACCATACTATCATATACTGATCTATATAGCGAAGGATGGAAGCATCACTGGATTTTCAGTTGAGTCTATCGAAGCTTCCCCTGACTTGAATATTTTTTGTTATATCAAAGAAGTTCGCAGCGAGAAAAGAAGGATTATAAGTAAGCTATTATATGGGAAACACGGAAATAATTTGAGGTTGCAGCTCCGACTGCTTACAGTATTTAACTGTACAAGGAAATGCCATGAACTTTTCAAATATCGATGGGTAAGCTTTAATTGCTATTTTTACGGTACTAACGAAACATATGTTAAATCTATATGCGGAAGTAACCAAGGTTTGTATAGCAATCCATAGACCTGCTGGTGGGTTTATTCCGCACAGTCACGTTTATGTAGTTAGTAACGAGTCTATAATTTTTGAGTCGAATTCTTTTAAAGCAGTAGTTTTCAACCTTTTTGTACCGTGACCCATGAGAGCAACCCAATGTAACTGAGTACAATTGTATTTTTACCTATGCGTCTTTAAGTCACACTCAAGCCCTAGTCCGTTGTGTATGGTGAAATATGAAATTTGCCCGAAGAAAACGGACTGCTCCATGAAAAATTAAGTTTGGCGATGTTGCAGGGCGTGGAAACTGCGAGCCTAAATTTAACACCAGGCCTCGTGCGATGTTTTTGCGTATGAGGTTTGCGTCGCTACCCGTAAAAATGTGTTTCTTGTTACAGAATCACACTGTACTGTTTCTGTTAAATGCATTTTTTTTTGTAAACTGCAAAAATGTTCTTGTTTACATTCAAATTGACAAGGAATGAGAACTTAAAAAGTCATGAACGCGAAATACATGATTTCTGTTCGTAATGCTTTTACTTACTCAAAGCCGAACTCAAAGTTCAATGCAAGTTTTGTGGTTTCATTTGTTCGCAAGCTCACGTCATCGTCAAGTTTTTCTGAATTAATTATCGACATCAGGCGCGCCGCAGTAACTTCATATTGAGGAAGTATATACGTAAAAAATCGAAATGTTTCTATGGTTTTATGACAAATATTTTTGCGTCTTTGCAGCGGGCGGTTGGATACGTATATTCTCAGTTTGTTTTTATTGTCGTAGAACAAACAGAGTGACGTCTTTGTTTATCTGTGATATGTTCCAGGATTATTTCGAAAAATGTATCGAAGATATTGTAAATTGATTTACTTTGATCAGGGACTACAGGTCAAAGGTCCATCTCAACGTTTTATTGCCTACAGAGATCGGGAGAAATAGCGTTGAGTCTATTGAGTGAGAAGAAAAAAATACCTAAATATATCTAGTCTTAGATTTAGAGTACCAACTACAGTATACATTAGATATAGTTAGTCAGAGTCATTACCCATCACGTTACGTCGATAGACTCGTCATCCTAGTTGGAAAATATTTAGCGCTAATCCCATTTGACCTCTGATCCTGCAAAATACGGAATCATCGAAATTTCAGATATCTAAAACAAGTGAAAGCTGTATTGGTGACTATACTGTAAGTCATATATATTTTCAGTGAAAATAAACCTGTTGTGACCTATCTTCCGAATGTCACGCGGCAACATTTCTTTGGTTAGAGAGGATGACATATTTTTATCACGCACGTTTCCCATTTTTGCTATTCTATTGTTTGGTGAATCATTTGTTTTGTATGCAATACAGGATATGACGATTCAGATTACAACATTTACACTCTGTGCATTCGATACATATGTTTGCACCTTGCATTCGCTACATGTGTCGAAGGATAATTGCAATCAAGTGCGAGTGTAACGTCTTTATTGGAATTCTTCCAAATAGATATACCACGTCCTTGTTCAAGGTTTAACGAGGAATCGTCGGAAGAATAAATTCACAACGATTTCGTTATACAACATTTGTTGCATGGAATAAATCTTGCATATCAATGCAAGATTTGCAATGCAATGCAAATTCGTAGGTTAACATAACGTGATCCAAAATGGTAAATAAGCTCCATATTTGTCAAACAAAATTCCACTCCCTATAGTAGCAACCTTATCACAACCGTGAAGAAGAACTCGAAACCCGGAATTCCAAACATCAATATCCTAAACCACAAATTATTACCCTACGATATTATGTGACGAATCATGCAGATATTATTGCTCACGACAAAGTGGTCAGTGAAACATTTAGTTCCCAGTCTCTGAATTCCCGTCTCTGATTGATGCTTTGATATACTGTTTTCATCTACACTATTCCTGGAATTTTACCTACATAAGTTTTACCTCCACCTGGATGTGATGTTTTATAATGAAATGCACGCGCTCATTAAATTTCACTTCCTTATTTATGGAGATTGTTGAAATTATGTAGGCGTGTGTAAGTAATAAAATAGTAACCAGTTAACTGTGTTAAAACATACATTACAATAGTTATCATAACTCTGTTTGAGCTCACGCTAATCTTTGATGGTAATAATGCCAAAATGTTCGCTTCTCTTTATTTAAGGACCTCCTCAGCTGTCATTTATTTTGCTGTGAAAGCAATAGAATGTGATGTACCTAGTGCTGAAAATACCATTTGTGGTTCATGTAATTTGGTGCGAATAGAATACTGAGGATTTTATTACTGTCAGCACAGTATGTATGACGACTATTGGAGGTTTCGTTGCTGAACCACGCTCTGTCTTTAACAGCATCAGACTGTAGCTATTAGTTCATATGGCAGGAATAATATTCAGGCTATATAATAACAAATGAATGAGTTTATTCTGTCATATGTTCTCTGTTTTTCTTCCGGTATTTAGTTGCTACATAAAAAAGAGCTGTTGTAGTACATTTCTTTGTCGTAGAGTTAGTTTACAGGGCAGGAAGGAGGCTGACAGTTCTCGGCGTTTGTAATGTCTCATATCGTATTTCATAGTTCGGTAAAACTGTTTTTGCTGTCATGAAAATCTCCAGCTGCAACTGCGCTACGGGAACTTGCGTTAGATAGTTGAGTTGACGGCAAGGCAATATCCAGTCTTATATTCTCTGCAGCAAAGCCTATTAAACTCTGAGAGCACCGAATCTCTGTTAGATGAGGACAATAATATTTCAATAGGCAAGTACTCGTGAAGTAAATTATGATGATTAATCACGTGTGCTAGACTTCATCTTTACCGTACGAATTGGAAAATTAGCCTTAGTTGAGTATTATGTCGGTAACCAAATCTGATATAAATAGAATGACATTTGTGATTGGTATACTGTGAATAAATACTATATGACAGAGTCGAAAGAGTCTAAACAGGTAGTCGAGCAGATGGAAAAGACATTCAGTATGTATATGACTGTGTTGCTATAAATAGACGCTTTAGAGAGGAGTATTCTTTGCTTTGTTGACTCAATGATATGAAAAAGGGAGTTTTCGACGTGCTGTTTGATATTGAACGTTTGTAATACATGCCGATAATCCTTATTTAAAATTATTTAATTTTTTATATACTGTACTCAGTACAGTACTGCAAATATGATATATCGCGATCTCTTTGTTATAGTTACCAGTATCAGATCATTGAAAAAACAACAGATGGTTTAACGCATCTAAATAATACGAAACACGAGCACATCCACCCGTGAGTGTATGGTTTCAAAGTTAGTGAATCTGCATATACTAGCCCAAATGATCTATTACGTAGCGTTCTATAATCGACGATAGATATTATAATATAATATAATAGATGATAATAAACACATGGCAATACTTTCCATCCTCCGCCTTTTCATTTTACATAATGTTTTCTGCTTTTTTTTTTTTTTTTTTTGTTATGCTCCTTCCTTCTTTCTTATATTATCGCTTTTCCTGTATTTTTCCGATTTGAATTGATTTACATATATCTTATTCACTTTTCACCTCACACAAAACAATTAACGGTAGTATTTATACCCAACAGTTTTTATTTCGATGGTACCGTACGTATTCCAAATAATCTTTCGCCTATCAGGTGCGACTTGTGCGCAAAAACTCTATGCTTGCATTTAAATCGGACCATGACATTTCGATTTCGTAGTTTCCCATTGCGTGAGAACTTTCGCGGTTTTTCAGGCCAATAAATATTTCCTAGTTGTCGTGACTCGACTTTTGAATCATCGTTGGTAACGTTGTTTTGTAACGCAAATATCATGTCACATTTAAGGCCACTTCCTACGTTATACATTGAAATTGACAAGGCAGACTTCTTGTACGTAACCAGAAATACAATGGAAGTCAACAATTTGACTTTGCACTCTTGCAGCGCAGCACTGCTTTCATTAAAAATAATGCCCTCTCGAGCTTGTTCCACAAGCTGATTTGCAGGAATCAGAAACTCTGTTCATTTCAGCATTGTAACAGCGGGATCCCGCGAACTATATTTATGAAACATTTCGGTGATAAAAGTGGAAAGGTTATACTTCGTAATGTCGATACTACAGGAATTAGTATGTTAGATATATGCTGAGTTAGCCTGACCTATTATTTATTCATTTAAGGTGAACACATATGGATGGAATTATTCTTATTTAAGTTCCCATCGGGTAATCGCTTGAACGTTGAATGTAGGTGTTTGACTAATTGACCAGTGACATAGGTGAGGGAGATCATTCAGGTCACGTGTAAACTTTGTTATGAAGCAAGTTGCATGAGTAGTGTTTGTCCGGAAATCTTATGATTATGATATCATAAATAACATGCATAGTAACGTATAGTTCAATTCCTTCGTTCCTGTTGTTATAGACGAGAAAACTCGTATGTGTACGGCGTTCCATGTCAACGTTTGATTGTCACATGGGAAGGCTCGTTTGTTCATGTCTATTAGTCTGAATCCGTTTTTATTAGCATCGCCTTTCCACCTACAGTAGATTAAATATGAAATTATTTTTAGATTTCGTAATTTACTGATGTAGTGTAAATTTCATACAGATTTTACTGAATTGAGAGGCAATTTTTGATTTCAAAACGTCTAAAAAAGAGAATTGCCTCAAGGCTCATAGATATACGTCTCTCGTGAGTGGGCCTACCTAGCTTGTAGTGATGGATTCTGACAATAGTACAGGATTTGGTCAGAATAATATCGAGCGACGGATCCTTCCGGCGATCACCACAGATACCGATGATTTCAGTACGTGTTTTTTTGGATGTTAAAATATTAATATTGTTCAAAAGCAATTGTAATAGGTATAAATGTTTTTCTAGCGGTTACGTCAACTGGACACATTCACACCGCTGAATACACGGAAAACGACTATGTATTGACCAATTGCTCTCAAGATGACCATATAGGAGGTGTAGAGGTGAGTGAATTATGATATGTTTCATAGATATTAATCTGCTCCTCCGTATATATTCCCCATACATCGAAACAATACCCCTTTCACTTCATTCTTTTGCCCAACGCTTCATATATCTTCCATGGTTTCCGTTTCAGGTTGCCGCAATGATCTTTGGAATAGCAATTTTTTTCACCAATCTTATAGTCGTCGCAGCCATTCACAGAGGCGGGCGTAAACTACACAAAGCGACGTTCTACTGCATTTGTAACCTGGCTTTGGCAGACATGCTCGCAGGACTACTGCTTCTTTGGATATTCGGTCTTCAAAGGGTAAGTTTTTTCGTTCAGAGATTTATTTAATTGGAAATGGTTTACAAAGAGTTTAGAGTAGATTGAACAACCATTTGTACAATATAGGGGTTTTTTCTTTTTCTTCACCCACATTATGTATTTACCCAATGTTCTTATGCGATCAGGTTATACTTGAAAGCAAAATTTCGTCAGAATTTGTCCTAGGGACTATGTGAACAAAACTGAGGTAAAATAATGTAAAATAATATTGCGTAATATTAAACTCGCGAGTTTGAAAAATCGGCCTGAATCCATATAGGATGCACGCCATTTAGGTACTAAATAATAAATGCATACTCCTGGTCGTATACGTAGTTGCCAGTGCAGTTAAACATTTGGCATGGCCGGCTGTAGAAGCTGTGAACAATTGGGAACAACCTACGGGGCTCCAGGTTCACAGCCAATATATGTGAATAATTAATATGAATATGAAATGGGATATAAGTAAGCCAACAAGTAAACAGACTGTCCTGACACTATACCTTCGAAAGGACTTCAGTTACAAAACCGATGTTCTGTTGTTTGTATTTGACAAGACTTGAGTGGAGAGCGGGTGCCCCTTTTCCCCGGGCTCAATTAGGCGCAAAAAATCCAAGTTACGTGACGGCGGCCATTACATTTAGCATACCGTGTATACTGTGTTGAGTTGTGTCGAGTCAATAAAATACCTTTTCGTTCGCGATTTGACAATTCTACCATAGTGAACTATACTAGTACTAGTATTTAAGTAGTATTCAACGAAGCCGTATGTAATTTGCATGATATTTCCGTCCATTTTGTAACCTTCTACCATTTAAAACTAATCGAACAAATGAAACTTAATATTTCATTGGCTGTAGTAGACGTTACTCAATTACAAAACGAGACGGCAATTTCTCACAGCGACAATTTATTACGCGAAATTCCTACAGCGATATTTTTTTCTAACTTGTTCTAAAATTTTGCCATCAGTATTCTTAGTGACATTTTTTTTACTTGTATTTAAACTAGTTTTTGCTTTGTTCAAATCTAACCTAAATTATCAGATGTAGTTCAATGTTTCTTATGGTCAATCTTCAATGTTTATTTCTAAACCGAAACGCGTAAAAGTGTCGGATTTGGCAAACATGTGTATAGTACGAGTCAGTAGAATGTGATTTTTTTTTAGAATTTCTGACCTAAATTTGGGTATTACATATACTGTACTATATTGGTGCTTCATAACATGCATATTCAATCAATGTCAAAGGTATGTCTTTCACTAGCACGCACGCTGATTTCGCGACGATTCGTTAACAAAGAGAAGATACTTAAAATATTAACGATATTGTTTGTATTGAAACAAATGTAAGAAAGTCCAACTTTCACGTCGATAGGAAAAAAAAGGTTCCAACTTCATAAATCTGCAGTGAACGGCTACAATCCGCCGTCGATTTGAAACAAAAGTATTATACGTATTGCTTTGAATTTCAGTAAAAGAGTTTATGTATTCGCGCTCGTTTCTCTTGCGTAATGGCGTCTTTCCGCTACCGGTATTCCCACTGCGACAGTTCCCTACGGCAATTCCCGGCAGGTGCAATCTAACTTTACGTCCATGTTTTTCTTTAATGTAGGACTTATGAAACCATCTATTGTTTGGTCTAATTTATTCAGTGGTATTGGAAACAAAACATGCAAGAAATTATCACGTAAGAAATTATAATGCAAGAAATGGTGGTGATAAGAACCTACTGTAAGAACATGTCCCGCACTCCTCAATAATGCTGGACATGAGTCAGGATCTCGCATATAGCAGGAAGGGGTATATGTGTCAGTGGAGGCTTTATTCTGTCGTTGAAAGTTGTTTTGAATCACTCTCTTATACGTATCATTATCAAGTTTTCAATATAGCCAGACAAGTGGCTATTACTGTTTATGCTGTCATACTGTTTATTTAATGATTGTTGTAGCACAGGCTTTAACTAGCTTTTGTTACACTGGTTTACATCGCTATCACTCGCTATCAGTCGTAAAACTGTCAGATGTACTGCTGCAGTCCCAACGGGCGTTAAAAAGGCTCATCGAATTAGTTTGTGTTTAACAGTAACCTTTTTTCAATTCACTTAACGCTATATTTACGATCGCTGAAACATCAATGGATCACTAAAATACTCAATTTCGGAAATCTCTTGTCTGCCAAAATATCCCGCTGTCTGATTTAACAAGTCTAGTAACTAGATTCGTGGAAGTTAAGAGCACAATAACCCTCCTTTGAAATGGCGTACAGACCAATCACGATTTGATTGGTTTTTAATAGATTCATGGTATATTATAATGCATTATGTCACAAAAAAACCGTGAATGTTTTGAATACTTTC
Organism: Halocynthia roretzi; assembly: GCA_013436055.1. Classification (NCBI taxonomy): domain Eukaryota; kingdom Metazoa; phylum Chordata; class Ascidiacea; order Stolidobranchia; family Pyuridae; genus Halocynthia; species Halocynthia roretzi. The sequence continues at coordinate 69,892 of QRAM01000219.1, read as the reverse complement.
ATATTCTCATGTTTATTTATTTCTCGCATTCACATAAATATATATCAAACTTTTAATATCACTAGACATGTGAAGAGTGGAAAACAATGTCGAATGGAGTATAGGTAGACGAATTGATTGTAGCCACACTTAATAATATGATCACCCTCCAAACCACATGTGCTGACCTTTTTAGAGGGCTAAATTCAAAGTTCAAAATAATTATAAAGGAAGCGAGAGAACGACATAGTTATTTTTACTACCACTTTCCTTGATTTGCGAAACTCCTACAAAACTATGAAATTTACAATACTGTAGTTGGTATTGCAGATACGGAAGGGTCTGGGCCAAGAGAAATAAATCTTTGACCTTAGCTCTGTTCCCAATTTCTGGCTTTTATGTCACTCAAGTATTCGAGTTTGCACTTCACTTAATTACATATCAGAATAGCGACCTTTTCCGTAATATTCCAATGACGAATTTTTTTCCAGGTGGTATTGCCCTTTCGAACTCCGTATTCAGAATTAGTTCAGAAGAGTGTCTGGACGCTGACGGTTTGGTCTTCCCTGCTCAGTCAAGTTGTCATAGCAATGGATCGCTACAGTCATGTCACACGCACTGTTAAAGGGGATTCCGGTTTCCCGAGAGCTCATCAAGAAGGCAAATGGGGTAACAAGCACAGACGCAGGTATATCAGTTAGATATATAATTATTTTCGTACGAATATAATTGCCTCTTTTTTTTGAGATCTTTTTTATTTGTTCTCAAGAATGATCATAATCGGAATATTGTTAACTTGGCTCATCCCAGCTATCACTTTCGTGATTCCCGTTATGACTGTTTGGAACTGTATGGATCACTGTGCTTGCTACTTTGCTAGCAACACTACACATATCATATATATGATATGTACGCCCGTTCTGTGGTGTTCTCAGGTATGTATATTCCATATGTCCTTATACTGCCACATAGATTTATGTGGCTATGAAAAGGTTTCTTAGAGGAGATTCCAGGTGTCTTTCTCTACAGGTGATCACAGCTGATCTAAAATGTTTTTTTCGTCCAATTTTAAAATAGTTCAAATAATAGAATCGTTGATAGGTTTTGATATTTGTTGCAATTTTTTCGTTGTTAGTGTTAAGCAAATTCGAGTGAATCTGAAGATACTTGTATACAATTATTTTGTACCTCTAGTTTTATATTTATTTTATTCCAATTCCAATCCAATTTTCATATGTTCGCAATATAGGTAAATCCACCGTTCTCCAAGGCGTCCATGTTCTTCATGAGTTTCGTTCTTCTTCTTCTCCCACTGGTTCCCGTTGTCCTGTACGCTAAAATCTTCATATTCGTTCGGAATTCATCTAAAAACCTCCGTCCGTCGAGTAGAAATTATAAAGGTCATCCGAACGACGCAGATTATGAAAGAAATAGAAGAGCAGGTACTAAAATACGAATTTTCAAATACGTATTTAATTGAATCAAGAAGTGTAGATACCGTACTCTTATGATTTACACTGCAACAATTATAAAGTTTACTGTAAAGTTGAAACAAAGTTGAATATAGATAAATATACATACAGGAAATGAATTTATTAAATATCAGATCGTAAATTTGAATTGTAGATTTTCTTCTCTGATTTTATTTCTGTAAAATCACGAATTCTACTCTAAAGGACTTCAATATTTATGAGTGAATGCATGAATTAGTAATATTATTAACAGTTACCACCTGCTGGTAGTCATTTGCTTACAAGTCTTTTTATGGATAAACTCTAGATGCAGACGATAGTGTTCATTGCACGAAAGAAGAAAGTAGCGAGAGCAAAATAGAAGCATTGCTATCTCCGGATGAACAGCACATAGTTCCAATTGTAACTGCACAATTGAAGACGAACAGCTTGTCAAGGAAAGACGATAAAGAAACCGTTTCGAAGACAAAACCAGACACGAATCGAACTCGCTTCAACCGATCTTCAATTTTAAGGAGACAAGAACATTCGCGAACATGCGAAAATTCAAGCAAACAGGATGCTGTTCGACATCCGGGAATCTACAAAAGTAAATCTTCGAAGCGCTTGGGTAGTTCAAGTAGTGCAATACGGAAACGTAACCAGAGCAGAGATATGCGTCTATTGCGCACTCTTGTGATCATATTAGCTTTGTTTGTTGTGAGCACTGTGCCTCTTGGTGTACTTTTCCTATTATCTGTGACAGAGACGGACAAAAGATACGTCAATTCTGCCAAGACTTTACTTACGCTGTCGCTTCTAAACTCTTTAGTGAATCCGTGGGTTTATTTCTGGCGTTTCCTCGAAATGAGACAAGCAATCAAGAAGCTATTCTGTATAGGTAAGGGTCAGAAGAAACTGGGTAAAAACCACAAGGCTAAATTTTGCTTCTGTTGCAAATTAGCGCCTTCTAATCATAAAAATACCCTTTCCTCTAATCACATCAACGGAAAGAAAGCGTGTACGTCGAAGGATCATAGCACAAGCAGCGTCTTTTAGTTTAAATTTCTCGTATTCAATGAAATTTATATTGTTTTGTATTTCTGTCCTTTCGTTATGCTTCTGAAATATTGTTTGGTTTCGACTATTTTGTATACTGCCACTGTATTTTAGCCGCCTTCTTCATCATTCGTTCATGCCCAGATAACGATATCGTTAGATAACATTCATTGCCTCAGCATGGAACGATTTAAGAATTATCGCTGTTGGTTGCAATACAGGCATGTAATGTTTATCATCTGCAGTATTTTCTTGTAAATATATATCATTCATTTCTATTCCCATTGTATCATTGTGTTATGTAACTAAATAGGTAATTTTAATATGACTATAGGGAGTTTAATATGACTATAGGGAGTAGAATTGTACAGACAACCAATTGTACAATTCTACTCACTATATGACCATTTCTTTCGATAAATGATAAATACGTATGCAGAACGCACGCATTTGTAGTTAATATTGGCGGTTATATAAATAAAAAATATTCGATTGCGAACAAAGAGGGTTAGGGGTTCCAAATATCCACGAAGGCCTCAGTATCGAAATTTCTCCGGTGACAATGACAATTGTTTTGAACTGTGAATCGTTAACATGTTATGAACGGCGCCGCAATAATAAGAAAGGAATTTAAAAGATTCTTCCCTATAGCGTGTATGTAAGAAATGTAGAGCGTCCAATGTTTAAATATCTCAGCATAGTCTGCTGCAAGTACATCAGTTAATACGTAAAGTTTATTGACTGATGATTGATTGGTATCATATCTTCTTTAGCTTTTTGTGACCTAGTCACTGGACTGCAGTGATTAAATTCACCTGTGCTCAAATGATGATACATTATGTGCTATTAGCAATCGTGAACTATTCCTATATTCAACTATAAGATCACGGTATCAAATTATATTTACCAGTCAACCCGTGATGCACATTATTTCATAGCATAAAGTAGCGTTACATATACCATTACTTGTAGGGTCCCTGAAATCCCCTACCGTTATAAGTGCGGGCGGTATATGTACTCTTTAGCGACCGATAGCGTTATACCAAAATCAATCGCTTACTCATAAAGGATTTCGAAGAAGCAATCGATAATTTCAGAGATCTTGCGTTCCAGCCGAAGATTATGATGTGAATTGCCGAATCCTTTCTTCTCGTATTCTGTAAACTGAGCTGCGTTCTTTACATAAAGCAATGTTTAGTGATAAAAGCTTTGATATGAAGAATAAGTTCTAAAACTGCCTCGTGACCCGGATGCGACGTCACTCCGCTGGTAAAATAAAATAGCAGGGAAATTGACGAAGAAAAAGGTTAACATTATATTGAATGGGTTGAATTCCTTCGGGACCTGAATTCATCGAGCAACAGACGAGAAATGTGGCCAAGTATAATAAGCCAATCTGTCGGAATATACGACAGAAATATTTGTAGAATAAAAGCCGTAAGTTATATTCTGCCTTGATTAGTTTTGATCGAGTATTCAATGGGCAGCGTTTGCTAGACAGATAGAACTTACTTCTTGAGTTGTTTGTATTTAGTCCGTACAGTACATAACGACGCCAACACACCGTTAGATGTGTATACTGTTTGGATAAAATGTAGTGTTCAATTGGAGTCGTAGCACATGAGTATGAGATAGAGTTTATGTGGTTCGTGATTATAAATTGTATGTGTGTAATATTCAAGTATGTATGTTTTTATGATGGGGTATTTGTGAACTAAGTGAGATATTTGATATCTATTTGCTTGTTTTACAAAACTATTGCATAATTTTGTTTTTTGCAATTGCTGAATTTCTCAATTTATATCAACTTTACACACACTTGTCTGGTCAGAACTTGAGTGAATAAAAATTCTTATCATGTCCTCAGAACGCTATGCAAAGAAAGCTGAAAACGCAGTTTCTTCTATTGTGCTAAAAGAATGATACACATCAGTGTATTATTTTTGTCCACACAAATATCCAATGGATTTAATTTTTATATTAAGACACGGTATATTCCAACCATAAAAATACTCCAATATTTTGAAAAAATATCTTACACAAATAGAGATTGAATTGGGATGTGTGCCTCGTTAACGAATTAATATCGGATTGGTTGAGTGTAGTAGAAGTATAAATGTGTTTTACTTTTGTTATGATCAGATACATTCTTGTTTAGACTAATACTAGTACCGTTATGTATATATATATATACTTTATACGAATGAAAACTTTTATATGTAGTTGTAGTAGGATGTCCGGAGCAGGATGACAGTATGTACGATGCTGAACTGAGCAAATTTTAAAAGCAATTACCCCTTGAAAAGCTCAAACTCTGGATAATGGAGTATATTTCGTAGCCCTAGTTTTAATATGTCGGAATACCTTACCACTATTAGAAAGGATTGGCTTTAGTAAAATTTATCTATTTATACTGTTTACTGTAGTCTGCATTATCTTGTAGAATTACAAAGTTACATAACGATATTATTTCCTCAGATATATCCATTACGCTAGATTCGTTGCGTTTGTGTTTAGTCAATTAATACACAGGAAGACAGTACTTGGGAAATCTGAGTCACAACTGGCAAGACAATCAATTCGTTCTATTATCATTTCCCTGCTCTCAAAGGAAATTAATCAATTTCGTCAATATGTAAGTGATAACGAGAATCTATATTCTGTATGATGCCTTATAACATGTCATGCTAGACTATACTAATGACTAGTCTTGTGCTTGTAGAAAATATCACAATTTAAATTATCTAACTTTTTATCATCCCTCCAAACCTCCATTTGCTTCCTTTCTCCCTCATTAAATTTTCTATGAAATGTAGAATAGAAAAATAGTGAGTTTGTTCGAGGTGATTGTATAAAAATCGCTTTCTTTTGTTCTTTCTTGGCTTTAGAGTGTGATAAGGATTGACTCTAGAATTCGCTTTGATTTTGATTAGATTACTGTTTCAGTAGCTTGCTTTTGTTGTGAAATATGTATGAAATATTAAGTCAAGCTAATCTGATTCACTGCAATAATATAATTTACCTTTATAGATAATAGTTATTATAGTTCTAAAATCATAAATTTTTCTTCTCTGCCTTCTTTGCAAGATCTCTGAGGCATTTCATTAAAAATGGCAAACTACCAACCAGTACCTAGCGAAAGGTAATCAATGTTACTAGGATAACTTAGAATTGATGTTGTTCCTTTTTACTCGCTTGTAGCAATTTCTAACATCATTTTAAGCAACAGTACTGTAGCTTTCCGCAAAAACAATATTTCGCAATTCCATTGAATATTTCTTTTTTCATTTTCTTGATTTCCTGTGCATTATTTTGGCTTTGAAGCATATGATTTTGTGGTGGATTCTTAATGAAGGATAGCAAAGAATCATCGTTGTATAATTTGCTTGTTGCAAGCTAAATTACCTGGGTTATGGCATTGGTAGAATCATAGTACAGCACTAAAAATATATAATCTAAATTGTTGCCATTTATTAGAAATTTGTACCGGTTGTGCAATACATCTAAAATTCCTTATACAAAATACCTTCTGCAACCTGTACCACCAGTGAAAATCTTGTTGTTTAGATTGATGATTCGATAACTGATCTAATCCAAGGTTAAAAACTCAAAACTTGATTTAGTTACTAAGAACTGAAGTGATTCGAGTGCATAATTTTGGCTGTAGCCAAGTGATACACACATTTCGAACAAAGTTTTATTGATCAATTGTACAGAATTGATAGTCTCCATTTCCGTTCATATATATATTTTTTTTATAAGTTAACTCATTAGTTGCCTGCATATGAATTATTCATGCTCTAGCATTTCACATTCAGCTTTGTGTTAATGTTACCTTCCGTTGCATGGAAAATTGTTTGCATTTAATTTCTACTGCATTAAGTATACATAGTATGCTTCTTGATTTTTTACCCTCTATTATACTTTCAAATATTCAAGGTCATATGGAGGCACTGACAACAGTGGAGCACCAGCGGGTGGTACTTCCAGTAAGAGGCTCCAGCAAACACAAGCACAAGTTGATGAGGTGAAGTACTGGAAATAAAGCATTCGCATCTTAACCTAGTTTGGTGTGAATTTATATCCCACTAACTTGAAATAAGACTAATATCTTATGTTATTCGAAGGTTGTTGATATTATGAGGACAAATGTTGACAAGGTGCTGGAACGTGATCAGAAATTATCTGAGCTTGATGACCGAGCTGACGCTCTGCAGCAAGGTGCTTCACAATTTGAAACGCAGGCCGCCAAGCTGAAGAGAAAATACTGGTGGAAGAATTGCAAGGCAAGTGCTATTGATTAATTGATTTTCTTACTCGATCTCATTCTGACGCTTCAGAATCCTCCATATGAATGTGTTTCTTGCTGTGATTCAATTACTCGAAAAAACAATGGATTTGTACGACTTGCGACGTAAAAAAAGTTCAATGCGAAGTGCTAGTAAAACCTCATTCTTGGGTCATCTCAGAAATGAATTTGGGAACTGTAGGATGCTACGACCATAATTTCAGTATTAATTTTGTTTAATTCTATGTATCAGTTCTGATATTGAGTTAACTTTGTCTCGAGATGACACAGCAGTGGTATTAATAATACCATGGTATGCTGCCTTATTATATTACGCTGCTCATGTTATCCTATATAAGAATAATTTATTTACTGAACTTTACCCCAAATTTAAAAGTGAAACTGAAATCACCAAACGTATATGTCTCTAATGTCTGTATTACTATTTAAACATGAAAATACATATTATTACCAGGAGAAAATTAGCCATGTACACAGCCTGTATATGCTACTATCTCTACCCACAATAAATATTATTTTTCTTGCAGATGATTATCATGCTTTCTGTAGTAGTCATTATAATTATAGCCATTGTAGTTAGTAAGTATATTTCCATTAACAAAGTTTGTTCTGTCCCGTCCGTCTAGCATGCCATGTTAGTTAGGTACATTTTATACAGTAGTGTTTAAAACTAAATTTCATTTTCAAGTTTTTACAATTTTCAACATTAATATTTTTGTGTGGTGTCTACGATACAACGTGTAGTGTATGAATGAATGTTCAAGTCCAGTTGCATGATAAAATGTCCATGGTTTTGATGTTTGTTTTTCAGATGTGGGCAATTTTGATAGTCGTTGTCTTAGTCATACTCATTATTATTATAGGTAAGTTGTCAAATTTTCTTTTTATATTTCTAACTACTTAAGGAATGATCAGAAAGTTCTAATAACTGAGAGAGACGAGGAAACTTGTTGATGATCCCGTCTTTCATCAATTCATAGAATCATTTTCAGATTTTTTCAACCTGTACATTTTTTATTTCACATACTTATTTTACATACACATGCACACATGATCATCTAATTTGATCTTCCAATTAATCTTTCTGATTTCATTTTCTATTTTTTGAAAGTTAATTTCCCTTGAAAGCACTTTTCTGGATGTCTCTTCGCCCCTGGGAATGGCTCTACAACCTTTTTTTAGAAACTGTCACTCTACTCATCTAAACATTCGAACTAAAAACCAAAAATCTGCATGCAAAATCTTGCTTGGTTTTCTATGTGGAGTGTTTTATCCATACTCAATCGTGATTCTACCCGTAAGGTATAAAATACCGCATGGAATGAATTGCACTGAGGGGTTCTGGTTCTAGAATATGAAATGGTTCTGAAAAATATGTTCAGTAGTTGGTTGTGCCAATTTCGTGGAGTCCTACAGGTACAAGAACTCCGTGATCAGAATTGTTGGAATAGAGTTTGAATTTTTGGAAGGTGTATTGAGGTGATATTCCACCCGCCCACCAGAGAGCTGGCTTGCCTGTACATGGCCGAACATGCGCATGAATATTTCATGGAAAATCTTTATTTCGTTCGTTCGATCACTTTCGTTATAAACCTTGCCATACTATTGCCTATCCCCCGTGATGAAATGAAGCAATAAATAGACTTACGGTATTAGGTCAATCAAGGGAGTTATTTGCCTTTGTGACGCTGAAATGACCTTACATTCATCGATTTTGAATAAGCCTTACGGTTCATATTGGACGTCCAGCGACTCCTAGTCTTGGTTGGAACGGTAAATGATGTTTCTGTTGTTATGTATAAATGCAAGGGTGTGGTTTCCGCGGCTTGAATGCAGCGAGTAATGAATAATGAAATATGAAGTGTATAGTGATCAATAATCGATTTCAGATCAATCATGTAATCTCCAAAAATCAATATCGTCAATATTAACGCTTTTTACTTTTTACTTTTTACAAGCTTTTACGCTAATTGAACGCCTGTTGCATGCAACAGCCATCTGTGCAATATATTTTGTGCACTGAATTCACGACATACTAGAATACAGATCAAACGGATCGTCGCTAAAATACGGTATTTGCAAAAGGCGTCACCTTCTACTTTTTTGCTAATAACCTAGTTGGAGTTGTAGAGTCGACACAGTCGTGGCGTTACATTTAATCGATAATTGCGTTCACCACTTGTGTTCCCTTCGTCAGCATTATTTAGCGACGGAGCGCTTTTGATCCTCTTCATCATGTGTTGGTAAACTATTAGATCTCGACGTAGTCTTTGAGGTTGACCCTATGACCTTATATTTCGTGTACAAGTCGAATAAAGCTTCCATCTGGAGGCTTTGGGTGAGCATGTTGGTTATATGGTGATATGCCTCTGGTTATTTGGAGCGGAACTGCAATGGTGTGAATTCATGATTTTGTTCGATCTCGCTTCATGTTACGTCAAGCGTACAACTATCGGAAAACAATACGAATTATTATTATTTGTATCTTCCGATGATTTTTATTCAAATCAGCGGGCGACTCTCAGCAGTCTATTAAATTTCCGGCCATAGCGTCATCGTAATACTTAACCGCTGTTGGAACACGCATGTTGATGTAACTATCATTCGTACTGCCTTGTCAGCCCAAATTTTTGATTTGTGCAAGTCCTTGAATTCCTTCTGTATTGTGTTGTATTCATGATGCCCTGCATTTGTAAATGTCGTTGTATGTATGGAATTGCTGTATAGTACATTAGTTTCTTTTAAAACTTATACTGATTCATAATACTGATTGAACCTCCCTAGCCGTCATTGCATTGTCCAGTAACCTGTTATCATATTAATAATCCCTCTCAACCATCATGTCACCAACCAACCAGTCATGTCCTTCTTTAGCAGCTGGCCGAGAGATTCAAAGACATCATATAAGCTCTCTGGATGATGCAGTAATGTAATAATATAAAAGTATACAGATTGAAGAGTAAAAGAAAAAAAAAATTACAGCAAATAGAAATTAAAGCAGCTCATAAGAATCATTGCTGCAGGGGCCTTGGTAGTATTGCTTGCTTATATCAGCTTGTTGTACAGCTTACTGAATTTCCGGGGCTTAATTGAAAATAGATATATGCTTAACTATAGCTAGTCATGGAGCTGGTTGGGGAGGTTCTACTGTATTTTTATATAGGTTACCACTAACACTTTGATCTTTTCTTCTTTCACGCTGCTCTTATCATCATCAGTTTACTTTTCTACCAAATGAATAAATATCCTGTCAGGTATAGCATCAACACTTCTCTTATAGGTTCCTATACAAGCATACTTCGTTTTATTGCGATTTGGCACTTCCTGAAACATTTTCATCATTATGCATAAATGTCATGAAATGAAACCTTAGATTAATAGCTTTACGATTACACCTTTTAAGGAACATGATTTATACTTTGATTGGCAATGGGAAGTTTAAGAATAAGTGATTTAATTATGTGATTCTAAAACTGAACCACAGTATTGCGGAAGTATGCCTGTATTTTAGTTCTAATGTTATTAGTATTAGTAAACATCTATATGTGTATACTTTACGTATAAGGCTTCACTAAGTACCAACAATAAGAGTGGGTCCCTCACAACCGCTGTTTATATTCGTGGTGTGAAAAACAAAATTTAACAAGTTTGAAACAAAACATTAATGTCATATTGTTTATGGTTGTGTTCTTCTGAACAATAAGAGTTTTGGTTCCTTTGAGATATTATCCCTAATTGATTGAACTGTTATTCACATTAGCACATGAGAAATTGCCCAGACTAACAGTACTTCACTAAAAATGCAATGTGTAAAGGGGAAAAAAAGGTATACAACCTTCGTTGAAGTTGCGATTCAAACTTTGAAAAAGAAATTGTTCTCACATTTTAAATGCTGTAATTATGCAATTGTGGTTAAAAGTAAAAGATTGCTCTGATGCACTGTGTCGTCTTTTTGACATAGCACGACTGCAACACTCATAAATTCTCAACACATTTTTTCAATTGTAAATAGTCAGCGCTGCTATGTAAATATTCTGAATCAGTTGGAGCTACCTATGCTATCGGTCTTCAGTTTAAAATTCATCTCAATATAGTGTAATACTTACATACCCTTTACTGCACACTTTTTCTTTTTTTACAGTATCAGTGGTTCAGAGTCAAAATTCGTCATAAACAATATATATCTGAGCCAACCGCAACACTTTCTCGGCTTCATGACTCAATAGTGATACCCACTGAAGAAGTTCGACTGAATTGCTTTTCTTGTATTGTTTTTGATGCTATTCATGATCCCTTTGCACCAGGGGTCGTCCATCTATTCTCCCTTTTTCATTTTTCTTTCCCAATAAATAGAGAAATAGTTTTGGATGACGGGGTAGGATTTTTATGCACTTCCTCTTACTTCGATGTGAGTTCTGTAATTAGTAGATTATTATGGTTCCCTCAAGAGATGGTTTGTTATTGATTTTCCCCAATATATAGTTTAGAATGTTTCACGTGACTAAATATTGATGTGTAAATAAATTGCCTGGAACCGATCAGATTATAGAAACTGTTAATGGGTTAATTGGGATTCCCATGATTGTACAAACCCATTCCTGCTTTGCTTTGATTTTCACATAATCTGAATATCACTGTTTTTCCACTCCAGTGAACTGTATTTAAATTCAATAGGAATCTTTATTAAAAGCTTAAGACATCACAGTCGCTCAACTCTTGTACCTACACTAATTATATTCTCTGATATCAACAGAAATTCTTGGCTCAACTTATATATTTCTCTATGTTAATACTATCATATTATCTGTTTTAGTAAAAGTGTATTTGCTAGTGAGTATTTTAAAGTTCTTTGTATATGTTGTTCCAATGTAATGAATATGTAATATGGTCATCGGGTAATATTTCTGTCTGAAATGAGGTCTGAAGCTGTAAAGAGTCTTTATTCCATTAACTGTCAATGTTGACTGCTGTTAATAGGTACCAATATTAATCGTGTGTAGACAACTACTTTGTGGAGTACAGAATGCAGTATATCATCAGATAAGTATGAATGCTATTGTGATATGCTATTTAGCAATCATGATATTTAGAAATAAACTGAATCCAGCTATACTACTAAGAAAACTTTTTTGTTTAAATCAAACTATCTAATGGCTTATCTGTGGCAGTCAAATGAGGAAAATATTTGAGATAACAGGAATGTTGATTCTGGCATATTATATGACACTTACTATACAGACTACTTAAAATTTGTTACGTTTTGTTATTACATTGCAGAAAGACTGAAGTGACTGATATGAACATAACTAGATGTTCCTTAGTCTGTGCCTCCTTCCACCACTATTTGTTGATGTTCTGCAATATTTTTTAAATCTATTCTACCAACAGAATGACCTGACCCGGGTAAGCCTTGAACAGGAGAGCATGTAGAATAGCATGGTCCTAAGTAGGATTTCATTCCCTCTGGACCTGGGGTTTCTCTGTTGGATGAAGTGAATCTGGAAGGATTGTTCTGAGGCGAACTTTCAGAATATTATATAGATAAGCATTAGCAGGAATACCTCTAGAGAATCCAACTGATTTAAGTGTTACCTATATATATAAAATCATTTAAACAATGAAATACCTTTCATTTAGCACCTTGGTTTCAAAATCATTTTTGTCAAATACAGAAATTGGATACTGTAAGTTTGATATTTGTTTATATAGTTTTTTCTGAGTAGCACCTTTGCTAGGATGTATTCATTGGACAAGGTGTTGTCTAATGGTTTAATCAATTGAATCCTGTCAAAGACTTACAACTATGTTATGGTCGTGTTCATGTCTGAACATCCATTGATTATCCGAACCTTGTTTCAAAACTTAGATTACCAGTAATCTCTGGCCTGTGTTATGTAAATGATCTTCAAATACGTACTCTTGATCCCTACCACCTTTTTGTTGTATTGTAATGACTTTCATCTTGAAGTTGAAGATTCACCTGATGTACCCAAATTCTATTCAAGTATTTAACTACCAGTTTGTCTCCAGGTACCAGGATTATCTTCATCGTAACCAGGGTGAAATTGAGATAACGCATTGAATAACGAGTTTCAGTGATGCTCAAGAATTATTTTAGATGCTAGGTGAGTGAATGAAATATTTTCTTGTTCTTTTGAAAACGCATGCGGACCAAAGTTTCTCTAAACGCTCGGTGATTTAAATTCAAATAAGATTCACTTCTCAAAGTATTGTTAGAGATGAACTTCTTCTAAGGCTAGAAAGTTTAATTGACGTCTTGAACCTTGCAATTGGAATCTTATTTCCCAAGCTTTGTATTAAACATAGCTAATATATACATTCAGCATAACAAATTTTCAAAAAAGTTTTTCAAAGATTCGGAAGTGAGTGTTCATTAACATAAGGCACTTTACACAAAATATAAATGAGGCACTGATTCATACACAGTGAATAAAGTTAGTTATTAGCAATGTAGATCATTTTATGTCGTTCAATAAGTTCAATGTCTCTTTCTAGCTGTTTCATCTCCGCTTCCATACGTTCTTTCCTGTTCTTCTTGGGAGCTGTATCAGTAACCACAGACAATCCCTGATATTGGTGATGAAGTTCTTCCCAATTTTTTTTTAATCCTGCTATGATTTCTTCTCTTTCCTCATCACTTAGGCACTTCATAGCACCCTGGCGCATTCTCTCCTTGATATATGCATTGTATTCCTCCTGTGCTCTCCATGTCTCTTCGTTCCTTTTCCTCAAGTAATCGGGTACTTCTCCATAGTCGCCTTTCTTGGAGTACTTGGGAACTAGCCCTGATTGGTCTAGGAGACTTGTATTTCCTCTTCTCGTATCTACAAATTTTGGAACAGGCTTTTTGGGAACGGACATTATATTTTCAACAGCGTTAGTGTTTATGAAATTTTTGTTGGTACGAATTCCCATCAAAGGTTTCTCATCTTTCCGTGGAACAGGTGGTTTTCGCATTTTCATGTCATCAAAATCGTAAGTAATTTCCTGGAGATCTGGCAACTGCGGCTCCTTGGATCTTTTCTTCAGGAATTCACCAGGCGTGGGAACGTCTACTTTTGCTGGGCCCATGGTTTTATTTGGTGATCTGTTTTGCTTCAGTTCAGTCTTGACCACTGTTTTGAACTTCGATTCATATCTCGATGCTTTTGGTGGCTTCTCGATAGATCTTGGAATTAAATTGTAAATGCTTTCTACAGCGGTATCCATATTTAGACCGTCCAGAAATGCATAAACAGACTAAGCAATTGAAGTAAAACTTGGCAAACTCCGAACAGATCGTTTAGTGATGCCGGTAACTATAGCAACTGTGAATGAAAATCTTTAAACCGTGACGAATCACATATAAATTGGAATAAACTTTAATTCAATAAATTTAGGGTAATTCTATCACATATTCACCGATTTTGACTAAATTTCATTTTTCATAACTGGAAAACTAAACAGTAACGCTAGGAAAATATCTTCATATTATTTTTAGACAAATCGTTGCAACGGATCGGTCGCTATAGCAATTGCTACTTGATGCTTTTCTAGAGATGTTTTTATTATTCCATGTTCTTGCTTGGTACGAATACTATTAAAGTGTCAATTTGTGAGCTGAATGGCACCTAACAAGCGCCCTGCTTTCTATACACGGAACGAAGTTAGCGTACATAATACGATCAAGGATGTTTGGGTGTCGTACTTAGGAAAGGTGTATAATCTCACGCCGTTATGTGAAGAATATTCAGGTTAGTATATCTATGGATATATATAGATGGTTGTCAGTACCTTTAGTTAAATATGGCCTTGGGTACCCCTGAAAAGCCGAGGTCTGAATTATCTCAACCTAAGCTACCCTAAAGTGTAACAGGGTTTTCGATGTGGCCGCACTACTTAACTAGTGCTGAATTTGACCCATTACTCCCAGGTACAAGGCTGTTGACTCCCAATCAACCGTCTGTATATTCCATGCTAGGCATATTTTCTAATATTTTATGGAAATTTAGGTGATATCTTACTGAAGCCAATAATTGCCAATTCTGGTAAGGATGTCACTCACTGGTTTGATGCCAAAACAGGCGATGTAAGTACGATTGTTGTTCTTTCCAGTTTGGGTTGATGCACGTCTTGAATAACGCGAAATCATTTTTCGATATACCAAGATAAAGACACACATTGATTCCAAGACCGGAATAAAAAAATACTACACTCCACATGGTCGCTTCGTTCATGTTCCACCCCCATTTCCCAGTTCCGATTGGGTGAATGATTTCGGGAGACCGTGGTGGAAGGACAACAAGTATGAAGTGGGTGTTCTGAGTTCTAAAACAAGGCTGATCAGGATCATAAACACTTTGACTTCACAAGAACAAATTATTGAGGTGAACTGAATAGCATATGAAATATTGTTACTCATATTTGAAAAGGACTGCACAAAGAATTGCCGGAACACAACTATCTCTGTATATTGATAAATTTTATTTAGAAATGTAAGTGTCTAGTATTTACTTGAAAATTTCATGCTATCACCCTCAACTTTTTTTAAAAACATAAATGTCCCAAATTGTCCAATCCCCATAGATTTGCCATATATTTTTCTTTCTTTCATGTTCAAGGTTTGTTCAGAAGAGAACATGCATGAAATTTTAAAGAGATACCTGTCCTACAATGCTCATGCCAACAGTTATACATGGAAACACAATGGGATACCGCTGGAAATGAACAAGACATTGGAGGAAAATGGTATCAGCGATCAGGATGATGATTTTTATGACCTCAGTATGGACTATGAACAGTGGACGCCTGGAATACATTTGTACTTTAATGATGATTTAACTGAGGCCTAAGCTGAATGTAGGTTTAAAATATTTTTTCAATTAATAATATGCCCAAAACTCCATTAACATATTCAGGATATAATCTGAAGAAGTTTGTCTGGTGTATGAGGATACCTCCAGATCAGGTTTTGTCACCTATAAACCCTCCAATGTAGTTATAATTTGTAAATTAACTTTGTATTATTTACTAATTGAAGAATCAAACACCTGAAAGTTAAAGCACATGTGTAATATTGATAACTATTACTGCTGAACAACATTGAGGTTAGGAATTCTCCTTTTTTTCTCGAGAAAGGTACATTATTGTTAAAATGTTTAGGTCCAGGTCTTGTCACAGTTGGTAACAGTCAACTAACATTGGATCATATATAAAATTTTATTCTTTGCATCGCTTTTACCAATAAGGAGGAACGTCACACAGAAATGCATGCATCCTTCAAGTCAAACGATAGAATAGGAGCATTCTATAGCATATGACCATGCTTAGTTGTTGCAGCCTTTAAGGGGGTTCGTATAGATGGAAAAACCATACCGTGGGTCTTCATCAGAGGACGTCATCTATGAGGTCTCATACCACGTCTCATCCTTGATGGAGGACTTCTACCACCTCTGTGTCCCCAACCTGGTTGATCTCTATTATGAAAGAAACCTCTACCCCTCATTTCACCCCTTCCTCTCATACCCATTTCTCTCCCCATGGGTCGATGCATATCATCCATATCACGAAAACCCCCTCGGCCTCTACCAGGAAAACGATCCGGGATATGAGGTGGTCTGATATTCCCTCTGCCCAAGTTGAGGAGCTGAGGTTCTTCATGTTCATCAAAGAACATCTCTTCATCCATCATTTGATTGTCCTCAACCGGAAATCCAAATTCCTCTCTGAACCTTCCCCTTTCCACATCCCGAAAAGGTGGGAATTCACCCAGGTTTTCCCCGAATCCCGGTTCGCCCCTTTCATCACGGAACCTATCAGGATGCGGGGGAGGAGGGAAGTTGTTCCTCTCCTGGAATGCATCCGGTCCCGAATTTGGCATGGTAAATTTGTGTTCTTGATTTGGCATTCCCCTATTGTCTCTATCCATCTCCTGGCCAGGACCGCTTACCGGCATGGGAGGCATTGGACGATCATTTGGTTCAAACTTTCTGTCCATGTCCATTATTTCGTCTGGTTTGAACTCCGGTCCGACTTCGATTCCATCTACGTATATCTTGTCATCGTCTTGAGAGCCTGGTGGTCGATCACGTCGCCAGCCAGGTGGTCTATCGGGAAACCTTGGTGGTCTGTCTCCACGAAAATGACCATCACGGGAAGGATAGTTTCTAGGTCTATCGTCTTCATATCGCATTCTATGGAACCGCGAACCACGCTGATCGAATTGTGGATGTCTGTCTCTGTCATAAGCGTATGGAGATCGGGGTCGGTCTAGTGGAGGGCCTTCTTTGTTAGCTTCCCATGCTGCAACGAATGCTTTCGGCACAGGTCTGGCATACGGGATCTTTTTCCGGTTGTCGCTCTGAGCATTCAGCTACAAAAAACAGCGATGCAATAAGGGATAAAATAATAATATCAACATAAAATATTGCATTTACTTTTCTTTCAAATTCATTCTTTTCTTCGTAGGACCAGTCCAAGCCGGGTATGCCAGACTTCTGCTTTTCTTCCTCTCTCTTGGCTATTTCTGCAGCAGCAACATCAGCATCTCCCATCCCTATTAAAACTTTCACCATTTACTGAAAGTACCTCGATGTTTTAAAGGTATACCAGTGGAATTGAAATAAGTATAGGCCCCATGCCTTGATCCAGAAGACTGAGGTGCTAACTGTTCCGTAATTATTTGCAAGCAAACCTTACCAGGTATGACTGCTAACTCCCTTGGGTTGTCTTCGCTGTCGACTGCTGTATTTGTTGCGTTAATCGAAGAAGTATTTCCGTCATCCTGCTGGTTGCGCAGCAAGGACATGTTGTATCGATCCCTCATCGAATCTCCTGGACGATTTCTCGCCCAAAATTTCCTTAAAAATTCATTAAGCTTTAAACATGATGCGTTCAAGAGTGAAAAGTTATATGTCGAATTCAATGTCCTACGTGCTGTGGTCATTGGAACCCGAAACCAGAACGTTGCCTAGCGGGTGCCATGCCAGGCTCCATATCAGGCTGTCATGAGCTCCTTCCAACCCACCAACCTCTTTTTCCTCTCTATGAAATAACCACGATTCTAAATTTCTACATCCAAGTTACATACTACATCAACTACAGTTCTTCAGAGTGCATACCCAACTTGCCAGAAAAGTATACTTCCTTCAGATCCACCACTTGCAAATAGGTCTTCGTGAATCGGATGCCAGGCTACAGAAAACGCTTCTTTTTTATGACCGCGGAAAACCTGCAATGCATTCGGTAACACGGTTACTACCTTGATTTTTATTTGTTTTTTTTACGAAGTGAAGGTGAAATTCCTTCATCATCAATACCACGGCAAGATATTTATTTGTTTTACCTGCATTTCCTGTTTCAGATTTCTAATGTCAAATAATTTAATAAGATGGTCACGAGAAGCTGAGAGAAACCAATTTCCGTTGGCGTTCCATTTGACATCCATTACTGTACCTTTGTGCGCATGTCTATGGATGTAAATGGCAAGTTTACCCTGAGAACATATCGCTCATACTTGTATAACCAGGACACTTACAGTGTTGTAAGACTCTGTCCGATCTTAGGATCCCACAATTTTACTGGTGTATGAAGATCTTTGCTTGCCGAAGCAATCAGACCTTTATGAGGATGCCAGTCCACCTGAGAAATCATCAGGATATTCCAGTCATAATAAATGATTTCATGAAAACTAAACTTAATTTTTTACCTGTTTGACATCTGCACCGTGCCCTCGTAAGATTCGTTCCTCGTGACAACGCAGAAAATCCCAGACCCTGACCGTACCATCGTCACTTGCCGTGACAAATTTATGATCGGTTGGACCAAAGCTGAAATATACATAAAAAATTAAACAAATCTATCTTATTGAGCATCAATTATCTTGCTTTGGCTGTCTAGGCAGCAATATGATGATGAAAATATTTGCAGGCAACCACTATAATATATTTCTTTGAATAGAAAGTTTTGAAATTATTTTGAAAAATTACATGAAGATAGGAGACAGGTGCAAAAAAGATTTTTTTTATCTCGCTCTTCAATCACATAAGATTATAGTCATAACTTCAGTAGTAAATCAGCAAATCTAACCTCACTGATCTACATGCTTGGTCTTTGTGTGCTTGATACATTTTTACATTGTTCATATTCAATTGCCAGTATTTGATGTAGCCTTGATTGTCACCGGTGATGAGCCAGTTATCGTTTTTTGACCAAGACATTGCTCTCACTGGACAATCATGAGCCTGTGGTTGGTGCAAAGATAGGCTGAATCTAAAAATCATATGGATTGAGGAAATATAATTTACCTGGAGTATTGTTTCAAAATTGAAGGCAGTTCCGTTCCACAAGGTGAATTCGCCGCTAGCTGAACCGGTGACCAACCGCCGACCGTCGGGTGTCCAAACGACCTACAAGAAAGGGGTAATATCTTTCATTTGATAACATTCGCAATAGCCCTAGCAAAATCAGTAACTATCATTCTAGCTGCTCATCAGCATTTATTTTTCAGAAATGCATTAATAGCATAAGAGAGAAAATCCAAACCATAGATAAAGTATAGATTTTTTACCCAGTGAGTGTATATGGGGTTCCCCGTGACTCCACAAAAAGGAGTACTTATAATAATTATCTAGGAGCCCGTTAACGGTTCCTACAAAAACAAAAGAGCCTTTTTGAGGAGACCTGACTACCATATGCAGATAGCCAACTTTCTGCTGAAAAGAGTTTATATCCATATCTAACCCTGACTATCCAACAAAAGCATCCCTGACATATAAAACATAATTGTCTTCATGTCAGTTTATTAGTACGAATAATTCGAATAAGGCTAGGATTGAAATATATATATATTTTTTTTCATCGATTAAGGATACAGAGTATTTGAAACACTCATCTCACACATTATCCTACAAAAAAATTAAAAGACTTGCCTTGTATACAGGGCATTTCATTTTGTTTGTAGCACTTCTGATGAATTTTGAAGTAACACTTGTTACAGGATTTTCTCTGTATGCAAGAGCGGTCTGCATTTCCATTGTGAACGAGGTGTCCGGCATCAAATCTGGTACATCTGCAACATCTCTTTCGAATTTTCTCTTCTGCACAAGTAATCAGACAAGCTAAAATTGTTCTGCTTCTTTTACAGAACATGGAATTGGGAGACATATCACATTATCACTTTGAGGGTGTTTGACGTATCAATGCAAATCTGCATGGGCATTCATTTTTATATCGTCTAGGTCAGTGGTTAGCAGCCTTTTTTAGAGTAAAATCTCGTGACCCAAACATAAGGAATTTTAATGATCACAAATTAAAGTAATAATACAAATACTAGAATTGTACACAATTGTGCAGAACTCCCGTCGTGTTTTCAATTGCAAATGCAATTATTATTAGTTTAATTTTAAACAAGATAAACAATAAAAAAGCATAATTTTATGCACTACTTGCAAAATCATGCGACCCAAAAGAATTTGCAGGCGACCCAACTCTGGGTCGCGACCCACACGTAAGGAACCACTAGTCTAGAAGAAGAGAAGGGAATTGAAGTTGAAATCAAATCTAAAAATACTATCGAGATTTCGTTCTTACGTAAGTACTTTTTAGCAATTAAAAATGCCATGTTTAGAATTACTTTGCTACTGGATAAATAATCCAACACCAAGAACCTTATCTACCTCTAAGTATAGAGCACAAGACGATGTCCAATCGATAACTCGTCGTCCGGATTTTTTTCTCTGTGAGTCATCGTAATTGGTTGCACTAATACTCATATTGCCTCCGCCACTTGACATCATGCCGCTGTTGTTTGGCATCGGATGTTGCGAGGAATGCTGTGTGAATTTTCCGGCATCGTTCAACTGCATGCTGTTCGCTCCAGAAAGCGGAAGTCCCATGCCGGGACCGGACATCCCTCGCCGTGGCCTCATTTGCTTTAGGAAGTTTGGTTGAAACACATAGGGAGTGTAAGTTCTAAAAAATATACACACAATATAATACAAATTTGCAGCATCAAAAAACATCCTTTTCAATATGCAGAGAAATACATATATGATATAGTACATTTAATTAGTTTATTTTAAAAATTAAATAAGAGTTCAGATAAACACTGGCCTTAATGTAGAAATTCTTCAACAATTTTTAACAACTATTAGGGATGAAAATTACACAAATACTAAACCAGATACAGGAATTTCCAAATCAGCAGTGCTAAGGTACGGAATCTGTCCCTGACCATACCTAAATCGTTGGTGGCCTTGTGGTGCAGAGAAATTTTGAGGTGGAGACTGAAGTGTTCCAGAATTAGTTGGTGGTGGAAACATCGTAGCCATGGCTTAGTTATTGATTATTTCTGAATTTGAATACTGTAATCCTGACTGATAATATCACTGGATACAACACTAATGACTTTAACGCTCTGACAATTCAGTATACAGTTCTAGAAGATGACCATTTAGCCTTCAGTTGGCTCAGTGAAGTTGAAATAATTTGCCTGAATTTCGAGTCATCGTTAGTTAATAAATATGTCCACTGTGTAGTAAAAATAATGTAGAGGTTATCCTTTCTCAAGTATCACCAGAGTTATTATTTAACTGGACAAATCTTTCAAGTAAATTCACCATAGTTGTGCATCTATAAGTCGATTCCTACCCTTACCCATGCAAGTATAAGTCGATTCCTACCCATGCAAACTCACGTAGTGTAGTATTCAATACAAAGTGTAAACTAAAGTAAAATTCGTGTAATGTAAGACTAAAGATATATTTCTTGTCATATAAACACATTGTTTCAGTTAAACCATCTTAGTATTTGGCAAAAAATAGGGGGGTTGGAAGTTCCATGCAGCATTTTTTAAATCAAAAAGTATATATTTCCTGTCAACTTATATACAGTAAATAGCAGTAATTTCGCTCTTCAGTATCATGGTCATACATTGACATTTTGATTCTTTTATATGACGGGAATTCTTAGTAGAAATTTTATACTATTGTATTTATAAATTTTAATAGTGTACAAAATAAGAATTAGAACTGCACAAGCAGGGGTCTGCTGCACATTGAAACAAGAGCTGCTAATGTCTAGTTCAGTGATAAGCTTGGTCAAAGGTTTCCCCCGATCCATAACCATAAAACGGATCAGCAACCAGTAATACTAACACGCGCCAGTATAAAAACGCGTGGTGAGTCGCGTGTAATGCTGTACATAGGTACCAGGAAAATTTGTTAGGCGGGTGCTATAATTACTTCCTACTCATCCTTTCTAAAATACTTTTCAAATTGAGCAGATGGCGAGTCGACGCTCACGTGAGTTATCAACATATATCTAAAGACCGTACTGTATATATTTTTCTTGTCTTATGTAAGACGAGAAAATGAATTACAATTTTTACAAATAGCTACGCTAATTGCTCGAAAAAGTCACGAAAGTAAAGGGAAATACAAATTAACAATCACTATTATTTTTTAACAATCTCCTTGAACTTGAATTTTTGGGTCCCTCATTTTCCAATAATTTTCTATTTATTTTTGAGCAAAGTACCTCGGATAGGTTGTGTTACTGGCCTAGTACAGTTTTATTGACTCCTCGCTCAAGGAACTGCTCACTTAAGGTAGTGTTTTCTCACTGTGTTAGCTGACTGACAAGATATTTCAAAAAACTCTCAACTTCCACTTATATTTCCTAGCCTGATAGATCAGTGTAAAATGAGGTGGAGATATATTTGCTGAAGTTGGAATTAGCTGATACGAAGCTTAGAAAAGAGTAGCCTGGAAGAAATTAGATAGGACAAGTCAATGGATAAGAGTAATCCACGAGGTCATAAAAGAGGACACTCTAGAGGGAGAGATAGACTGAGGAACGATGGTAGATCACGAGATCCATCCAATGCTAAAAGAAAAGTACAGATAACACAAACATTACAGAAAGGGACAGTACAGCATCAGGCTGGATCTATGAAGACAATAATCATAGTTGCTGTAGTATTAGTTATTTTAATTGGAGTGGGAGTATTTTTAGGCGTTTACTTTTCGTCTGGTGGAAGCGAAAGTGAAGTAGTCCAGAAGACAACGACACCAGTACCTTATAGTACGCCGTCAACTCCAACAAGTCCTTCTATAGGTCCTGCTACTCCGTCGCCATATACTGACGATAAATGGAAAAGTATCCGAGGAGAATGTGGTGTGCCCAAACAGAAACCTTACTTGGGGAGAATAGTTGGAGGAACCGAAGCTGTCAAGCATTCTTGGCCATGGCAGATTGGTCTTTTAAAGAAAGTATTATTTATTTCAGTAGTACGAGTTTCGAATCCCTTATGTGAATAGGGGGATTGAGTTTCACACTCTTTAGGATAGGGAACTCTTATGGAAGAATCCGTACAAATTTTGATTCATAATCAAGTTATTTTTTTTACATATAGGTATAAAAGATATGATGAGAAGAGAGTATCGGTACAGGCTATCTGCGGGGGAAGTTTGGTGGGTCCGCGATTTGTCATCACAGCATCCCACTGTTTTCTCAACTCGCAACGTACGGCGACAAGTACGATAGCTAATGATTATCGGGTGCTAGTGGGTGGCCACGACAAAGGAAAGCCAACTGGTGGTGCTCGGTAAGTGCTTTATATATGGGATTTGATATGACAGATTTTAAATTCTAATAACTGAAGTACTAGGGTCCTTTTATTGATAATAGAGCAACATGATTGTGATCATGGATATCATGTAGCTAATTATGCTTGTGAATGTTGCTATTGGGAGGGAACTTGAACTATATCATTGTGACTGATGAGGCTTGTTGATAAAGGGATTGTAGTGCCGTTTGTTTTACCATAATTTAATTGACTTGTTATATCCTTTACATAAGGGTTCGCCTAGAGCAGTGGTTCTTGAACTAGGGGGGGGTGTGAATGACAATGAGGAAAAAGCTTACTGATTAATTGGCCGAGAGGTGAGCAACCTGTGGCCCACGGGAAGCTTATTTGGTGGTGTCAAGGGTGCGCGAATTTTTATGAAAGATGTAAGGGGGGCGCAGCCCTAAAAGTTTAAGAAGCGCTGGCCTAGAGCAGGGATTTAGTCGTCAGGATCTGCTTGAAACCACTATTCTTGATGTAGTTAGCAAAACTTTTACTGAAATAAGTTTAAATCCTGTGACCCAATTATGACTATTCAACAAAACCATCTCTATGTGTCACACATACTTTCACATACACTGTTGCTGGGTCTGCATCTTTTTGGTCTAATCTGGCTACTTATCATCCA
Source organism: Halocynthia roretzi (assembly GCA_013436055.1). NCBI lineage: Eukaryota > Metazoa > Chordata > Ascidiacea > Stolidobranchia > Pyuridae > Halocynthia > Halocynthia roretzi. The sequence goes on along the minus strand of QRAM01000219.1, from coordinate 45,839 downwards.
TTGTTTTGACATAGTTTTTATTGAGCCTTGAATTTTTTTGAAAGCAGCAAGAGAAATCTCGAGCAAAAAAAAATGAGTTTTTTTTTCTACATCCATTAATGAAAAGTACATTATTTAAATTTCCATATTCGTGTGAATACCGGCAACACTGCTCCCATACTTCATGTTCGAGGCACATAGCACAGTCTACTAGATTTGATGTATATATACGCCTGTCCAGAAGGCCAGGGCTTCAATTCTTAATGAAGGAGTTTTTTAAAGACGCATAGTGATCTCTAAATTTGCAAGCTGACAAATTTGCAAAATTGCAAACACCTAGAAACTATTTTCCAAATTTCTCCCCAATTCCCCACTTGGGCAAATTTCCTCCGAGGAATTTTAAATTCCTTCTTTAGGGAGCCAAGTGGCTCCTGTTGAGAACCATTGGTATAGACTAGAGTAATCATTTGTACCATAATTCATTTTGCAGACTTATTGAGATAGAATCCATCAACCATCACCCTAAAAACAATCTTGCTGTTTTCACGACTCTCAAAGAAATTCCGAAACACGACATCACTGTTGTCGTTTTGAATGCTGTCATTAATCCAGATAATCCATCGCCGATAACATCATTTGTTTGCCTTCCGAAACCTAAAGTTGTTCCTACTGTTGGAAAGAGGTATCTTGAATTGTATATATTAGACATTTGGACAAGCACATTCCCAGTTAAGCGTACAAATGACCCCGACTTAGTCGGTACCCTATTTATACAGCTGGGTCAACTGCAAACTGGTGATTGTGTCTTGGACACAGGGATGGCTCAGGTAAGATTCTAACCCGCAACCGCTCCATTATGAGATGTGTTCACTGCCACTGAGCCACTCTCCCACCTCTGGCTACCTATATTCTTGTGTTAACTCATTCAAGAATAGAACTGGAAATCTAGGTTGTTGTCTTGATGGTGCTGTCCATATTCTAGACATATTAGAGCTTGAGATCAGCACCACACAGGAAAATAGCATTTAGCTTGGAAAATATTCGATTTGAAGTTAGATTTTAAATGCAAAATGTGACCAAATTTTATTCCGGAGGACAGTGCATTTCTGGGAGTAACTACAAAGATGCTGTCGAGTTCTTGCAATGATTTTATTAGTTTTACGGTGATGATAAATCCAAAATATACAAATAAGCTGCACGAATAGCTTTGTAGTAGTTCCATGTTTCGAATGAATATTATTCAACCCGCGTTTATGTAGTGCCATTTGTTTGATACCGTAACTGGATTTTTTTTAGATGCTGGGCATCAGGGTGGGGTAAAACGCTGAATACCGGATATGACAAGGTACTCAAGCAAGTGGCGCAGCCGATAGTATCCGAGTTTGCATGTCAGAAAAAATATGGATCGAAAAGTCTAAAATCCGAAATGCATTTATGCGGCGGACCTGAAAAAGGAAGCCAGGGCACCTGTCAAGGTGATAGTGGAGGACCGCTCGTGTGTCAGGAAGACGATGGAACATGGGTTCTCTACGGCGACACCAGTTTTGGCCCGAGGCCGTGCGGGTCAAGTCCCGGTGTATGGGCACAGGTATCTTATCACATGGAATGGGTTTGCTGTATTCTTGGAGATTATGGACCCTGCAAAGAAATTAAGTGTGTTAAGACATGATAAATCAGCACTAGAGATGTCAATACAGGATTGATTGAATACGAGAATTTTAGCACTGATAATTGATAAACAGTTGGTTGTCGGTCTGTGAACTAATTCGAGTCTATCACCGCCCATGCAAATCATTCCTGCTTCCGGAATCAGTTTTTAACCCTTTCACCTTTAACCCAAGAAACAACTTGAAATCAAACAACGAAACATCCAGCTTGCGATCGCTCAAGCATAATTTTCGGTTACAACTTAACAATTATTTGGAAAAAGTAATAAGACTTAAGTTCTTCGGGGTAGCAATATTTCCATCGACTTTTCAGCTGTTCAGCCTTATTTGCGTGTAGTACAAATCCAAGCGATGCGAGAAAAAATTTAGTTTTTGTATCATGTCATTCTCGGCCATCAGCAAGTTCTTTCAAAAGTATCCAGATAGTGACGTTTATTCGTGGCATGAACGTTTGACCACGGCCTAATAACATAATGAACTCTAGCTGTGTGACATCATATTGAGTTTTCTATGGTGAGTTTCTACGTAGTATGTTGATCAATATAACAAGCGTCACAGTTGATTTCCTGGTGCTGAGGTCCAAATATATCCCAAAGTACTGCGTGAACATAGAAAGCCCGCATCTTAGTCTACTTAGGTACGTCCTTGGTGGTCAAAACAGGAATCTGGATACCGTATTACTTCGAATAAAAGAAGTGTCCAATATGTTTTTTTTAACTCATTCTACTGATTATTTCAGCAGACTGCAGTACATATTAAGCGTAAAACCTGTCTGATGCTTGTGTTGTTTCGCCTAAATTTTCTCTCTCTCGTGTCATAAGCTGGATATCTCATTTTTGACTCTTCCATTCATTATTTCGATCGCAAGCAATGTTGAAGCGGTTGTTATGTCAACGAGACCTAGTAGCTATGATTAAGCAGAATATTCCTCTGTAGAGCGAACGTCCGATCCACTTGTAGTGCTAGCTTGAATTTGTTTAAATATAATGAAATAATAGATATAACCCAGCAAAATATTGACATTGACAACCTCGACACAGATCTTAATGAGTATGACGTGGTTTGGTGTAGAATTGATCTAATCAAGGTGTAAGAAAACAAAGTTTTCCTGGCCATATATACAGTGGTTCCTCGTTGTTCGAACACTCCAGATTTCGAACTCTAAATTTGAGAGAAATTTCATTCCGAGTTCGAGCTGCGCGCATATCTTATATCGTTTCATTCCGCGTGTGTCCGAAAGAAATGCTGTTTACCAAACCAACAAAGAACTGCGGTGCAATTGACGCTGTATGTAATTTAGACGAATGAGCATGTGCTACAAAGCATTCTTACACAGTGAGGAATAGCTGATAATGTAATGGTCAACGTAGTGTTTGCATATGAACACGTGTGAATGTACATGGGGAAAGGTTATTGTGTTGCGGCTCAGCTTTGTTTTGTTGTGGTGGCCAATATCACGTCAGGCCAATGTTGCAGCTCACTTTTGTGTTGGGTTACCAATATCACGTCGGGGTCACCAATGTTGTGGTGGCCAATATCACGTCGGGGTCACCAATGTTGCGGCTCAGCTTATTGTTATAGTTTATTGTTAGTTTGGGGGGGGGGGGGGGGGGGGGGGGGGGGGGGGGGGGGGGGGGGGGGCAAGGAGGAACTCCGCTATCTTCGTCCGATA
>QRAM01000219.1:0-32613 GCA_013436055.1 Halocynthia roretzi | reverse complement strand
TATAGGGAGTTGAATTGTACAGGGAACTGATGTTGGTAATGTTGTAACCAAATAGTAGTGGAGAACATAACGATAACGGAATATGTTATGTGGTGATGATATATTGATGCATAATGGTGGGAGGCTGTAAAGCCCTAGTATCACTTCCTAAACATGATATTTGACGGTGGGAAATGTTACTGTATGGAGGCTTACAGGGAATATAGAGATACGCCGACTAACGAAAGGGCGGAGTGGATAGGAATAGGTCTCAGGACATGGTGAGACAAGAAGTTGGCTAGCAAAGGGCGAGAGTGGAAATAAGTCTCGTGAAATTGGTTGAGACGTGAAGTGTAAGATATACTGGATGAAACTGTAAATAATAATAAGATTGTGATTGGAGTATTTGGCTGTAATTAGTTCGTAGCATCAAGTTTGTGTTGATGATACGAATCTGTGAATAGAGTTGAAGTGTACATACAAAAACGTGTATTGATTTATACCTACAAAGAGGCATCATTTAACAGAAGTATTACGTTTGTTTTTACGCGATCTTCTGAGTATCGGACGAACATAGCGGAGTTCCTCCTTGTAATCAGGAGTGGATTTGTAGCGGTTCAAACAACAGAGTACAAACTAAACTAACAATAAACTATAACAACAAAGTAGAGCCGCAACATTGGTCACCACAACAAGCTGAGCCGCAACACCTTCACCGTGAATGAAAAGTAAACTCCATCCTTAGCACAAACTGTATTTAAAAAGTAATCTAGGTATTTGTTATATATCGCTTATCTGGTTACCAAAATACAGTCGATAATATGAGCGAATAGGCGTCTAGCCTAAAGTGATGTACGCGAGCTATATGCCCGAGCCATTTTATACACAGTACTGAGAATCTGAAAATTTCAGCATTCATGGGGAAATTGGTTACGGGGTCCAAAGGCAGACTGTATTATTATATTAACATAACCCCTACATTCCTAATAGTCACACATTTATTTCCAGACATGCACGGAATGAGAAGTTACATCCGGCTTTTGCTCCTGTAACGCAGCTCCATGGCTGGTGGCATATACTGACAGGAATGGGCACTTATCTACACATTTTGTTCTCTTCCTATGTCAGGACATTGCACTTGAAACGAGAGTGCTCTATAAAGGTGATCGTTATTCTGATTTTTAAGTTCAGGAAGCATACAGGCATGCTAAGTATATTGAAGGGATTGAATTAGCTTGACATATTGACCTGGAACATTTATAATCTTACTAATAGTGATAAAAAATGCCCTTAACATACATTAACTCGATGTCGGTTAGCTTGAACTGATGGTCCCGGCAGAATCCCTATCATGAATTATATGAACTCAGCCTCGTTTTCTCAACTCTGTTAACGAGCCAGAATTTTTTTCTATTGCGGTGCCAATTGGCTTGATTGGTAACATTCATACTGGTCTTAACAAAGTTTCAATTTTTCAAAACCACGGGAGTTATTGGCAACTCAGACACTGTATGCATCTAGTTGAATATTACGTTTATTATTCCACTCCAGTTGACGGCATATCCATCCAGTTTTAACATTGATTATTAAATAAGAACTAGAGAAATGTATGATTATACTTCCTTGCTTCAACAATACCATGCACAGAAGAATTTCTAAGAGACTTGCGGAATCTGTTAACTCAGATTATATTATATTGGATTGTTTTTATGATCTGCGATGCTAACTTTGTTTATTATTTTTATATCTCCAATCCAACCAGATGCTTGGAGGAGTGTGGCCTTATCTACAAATTGGGGACAAAGAGTGAAACAAAATACACCTCAATTAGGTCTTATTTTTTTCTTGTTTATAGTTGTACATCAGAAATATCATCGAGGAGAAGCTACCTCTTTTGAACATTCCCTAGCAATATCATCAATTGACAGTTAGTACAAGGGGTCAAGATTTCATATTATAGGTCAATTATGGGCAATTGAGGGAATCCCTGAAAAGTAACCTGACAGCACAGGTGACATTTTCTGTCCTGAGACCTTTACCTTTATTTTAAATCAATGTCGGTGATAAATATAGAGAATTTTGTACTAAATGTTAATACATGAATCCGGATATGAATTGAGAACTTCATGCACGTAAACATAGTTTGTTGATGTTCATTAAATGGATTTTATCGCTTAGGTTGGGAAAGTCTGGCCATCTCTGCTATAGACTAAGGGTATTTAGAAACTCCTGTTTTTATCATGATATCCTGCCACAACTATTATTTCTATACTGTACTGTGAATGTGTGAAGATCAAATAATGTTTTTATGGCATACCATTTTAATTTTAGTAAAATATTTTAATCAAGATCTCTTTTTAGGAAATTTTATGAATAATCAGAATAATTAAAATTAAAACAACTTATTTTTTTTCCTTTTCACAGTGTTCTGTTTCTTTGTATTCGTGTATTTTAAGCTTTCGTTGTGCCGTTCGGTTCCCGAGGGACTTTGGGTTTTAGAGTCATAAAGGTTAACCTCTTCTTCAGAATCGGAGTGTATTTTAGCACCCACAGGCTGATGCTTTCCTTTTCGCCTCCCCCTCTTTTGTACGGTGGTCGGCTCACCCTTGATACTTGCTTTTTCTTTCAATTTACTTGCATCGTGCTTCGAATTGGCATTCTCTGTTACTCGAGACGACTTCAAATCAGATTCTACCTCCGAAAGTAATTTGTTGATTGAAATGTCACATGCTAAAGCTAAAGGTTCTTTTGTAATAACGGAGCAAAAGACCGAGTTATCTCGGAGCTTTTCATGGAATTTAATTGAATCGAACTGCTCCGTTTCTAAATAAGGCCTTGTAACTTTACTCCCGTTGTCTTTGTAATCTCTAATTTCATCATCTTTTTTCTTAATTACATTTATCAATTCCATCTGGCTATGTTGCAGTGCAGCTACCAATCGTAACAGAGGCACCGTCATACAATCATTGATTCGACTGCAGGCGAATTCCCACGTAAAGGGTATGCCACCCGAAAATGAGTTTTTCAGCACAATTTTAAGACTTTGTCCATTTCCATCGATATCGCACTCGAAATTGTTAGGAGCATGGTGGTCTAGGCTATTATGTAAATGATGAATTATGCTCTGAACTGGGGCTTCTAACCTTCTATTAAAAACCTTGCAAGCAGTTTTTATTTCTTCAGCTTCCCTCACTTCTTGCCATGTGTCAACTAAATTCGAAATGATCAGCTTATACGATGATAGTTCTTCGTCTACAATGAGCTTCACAATTAGCTGCAAGTTTCCTTTGTTGCATGAAAGAATTTTCCAATACTGCTCTCCCATTACAAAATGTATATGAAAAACACCCTGAGTAAAGAAAATTGTCTTACATATCTGTAACTATCAACATAACACATATCCATTCATATTGACTCGTCAGATTTTATGATAGTAGTTTGGAACGAACGTGGTAATGTTAATTGACATAATTTAATGTCTTACAGCATTTCATATCCAATTGCTATATAATGTAAAACTGCCCCCCTGATGTTGAAGTAGAAAAATCTCATTGTGGTATTTGTGCGCCAGCGTTTGGCAACCAGGTGTACGCCAGTCCAAAAACATCACCGTTACGCGGGCCTGATTTTGCACCGACCCGCAAACCGGTAAGCAAGAGATTTTCTAGAGAAGTGCTTCTCAAACTATCTGATGTGGCGGACCAGCAGTTTTTTTTTCAATGTACCGGGTACCGGCGGGTGAAATCACCATATCCAGCTGGGAGGGATCCGCGTACTTGGAACGAATCCGCGTACCTCAGGACGATGGTCGCGTACCGGCACCGGTACCGGTACCGGTACGCGTACCACACTTTGAGTAGCGCTGGGCGAGAGGTATTATACTTCAAATGGCTATTGATGGAACTCTTACCCAATAAATCAATTAAAATTAATCTATCATGCATTTCTTAGATAAAATTTACATTTTTTGAAATTTTCATCGCAATACATTGTCGCTAACTTACCGAAAATCGATAAGGTGAAAAATTAGGCCAGCTTAATGCTGATGCTTCACTTCGAGTATTGATGTCCTCTAGTGGCTACTATATCCCTATGCTTGAAACTGATTAGAAGTCACGGTCCAATGATTTTACACTGCGGGTGTTTAGTGATGGGTGCTACCCCGCTTTTGCAGAAATCTATCTCGCTGAACTACGCCCCAGAACAGCCACCCTAGTCACCCAGCAATCCGTGGCAGGTTGATTTCGTAACTCCTATTCTCGTAATCAGGTCAGACACTGATGGCGCTATTTCACCTCGAATCGTCATACCATAGCGCCATCTATAGACAAATTTCTCCACCCAGCCTTCTTGTTTACTTGTAACCAAACTTCTTCATTTCAGTTGTGATTCATTGCGTTAGTCGAAGTTTTCAGTATGAATTGGCACTCTGGAAACTGGTAATATAAGCGATTACTCATAACAATTCGGTAGAAACATTATAAGAACAGTCATGGTTCCCAATGGTAGAAAGGAATCGCTATTTATGTGCTCAGCTATACGCTAGTTCTGGTAGTGATAGAGTGTAACATTTTTTCTGCTACGAAGCTTACCAGTCGTTAAAAAATACTATACATTACAATTACTGATTTGTAACATTTTTTCCAACTGTAAACATGAAAACACGTCAGATTTTTTTCCCAAGCTTACATGATAGTGACTTGAAGACTAGTGCAGCAGTGTAGCCCCTCCGGAAAACCCTTTGGGTAAGGTTAGGTGTGGGGGATGGGGAGTGGTAGGATTAGTGTTAACTAACCCTTACCTTAACCCCCAGCAAACCCAGCCCAACGTAAGCTCTGCAAAGCTTCACTGATGCAACCGGTTTTCGAAAAGACCATACTACTGCTTTAGTTACAGATTGAATCCATCAGGGTAAACCTAACCTAACCTACCGGAATCTTAAGTTTTACAAGCAATCGCCTGAATTATTCATTGCAAGTGTTTATTTAATCATGGGAGCATCGTAAATTTTACAGGGAAAGTACATGAAAAGCAAGAGAGCCCATTTAGTACAGAAAGACAAATGTCAATTAACGTAAAATAATTTGACGAAGGAGAAATATATACAGAAGCAAGTGTCGTTTAATAGAGTGAAATGTTATTTTTAGACATCTAGATTTAGTGCATAAATCGACGTAGTGTAATTATGTTTGCGTCGTTAGAATGAGACAAAGTGTTTTTTCTACTTGAGATCATTCTAAAAGCATTTGTAGTTAGTTTAAAATTGTGACTTCGAATTTGAACTTGATCTAGGATTTATAGAGTGTTTAGATTTTATTCAGTTTTTGTCTTGCTCATGAGTGGATATCTGTTGACTACTCGGTGTGGATTATTTACATTGACAAATTCACCATGGCTGATAACACTGAGAAGAGAGGTATATATCTGCCTGTTCATTTTGGTAGTTTTCTTCTAATATAGTTCTTTCAGTAGTGTCAATATGCAATATAAAAAAATATATCTTGTATTAGGTTTGAAGTACTTTTTTAAATTTTATCTGCCCTTTTTTAATAGTTTCCCGAAAACATAAGAGTAGTGAAATTTTTAACTTTCGTAATTAGTTTAATTACTTAGAAAGTGTGCCAGAAAAATTTGATCATTCGAAAAAAAAAATTACCATCCTGGCGTTGACTATCCATAAAATCAAATTTAAATGCCTTGTCAAATTTGTTACGTTGTAGAGTCACCGAGTGGACAGGATACTACTCGAAAAATGGCCAAGAAGTTGAAAACTGCCAAGCAGAAACTGACTGAATCTTTTAAATCATCAGCGCTCAAAGAATTTTACAGAGAAAAATATAAAAATAACAGAAGAATCAACAAAAGTAAATTTTTAACTCGTTAAAACGTTTGAGGTTCAAATATGGTAATTTAATTTTCATGATAATAATGTGATTATTTGTCATTGTACCAGGTTACGAACGTAACCATAACAAATTACATCGGCGGCATAGTCCTGGGACTAGCAGTCTTGAAGATTTATTTCGTCCAGATGATACCACAGATGGAAATAAGGTTAGTTTCAAATTGTAGGAGTAGAAAGACTAAGTCTCCAGTTCAGTCTCAATCGTTTTCTTCCAAGCTGACTGAATTAAATCAGATTCATTCAGTTATTTGATCGTGTCAAAAACTACTTAAAAATATGCATTACGAGTATCTACTTACTGGACCATGTTTTTTAATCATGATGTCATTGTTTATCTCATAACATACCATGATTTTATATATTTATATGAACCACGTGAGATGTATGTGCCCTATCTCTGATTAAACTACAAATAAAAAAAAGAGGATGTATTTTACCTGATATTATCCACCTTTTTTTTTTCAAATGTTCATGTCATGCTTATCATGTACTAGCACCGTTCTTTTGAAAGGAAGAAATGTGAAATGTGGTTAATTAAAATATTGGTTATTATATGGACTGGTTCTTCGAAAAAATTATCTTACTTTATCTCATTTTACTCTGTGTATTAATATGGTATTTTCGCTTCTTGTTTCCTGCGTTTAACAATGACTGTTCGTTGCACGTTTTCTTTAGTTTTACGTAGTTTTTGATCTTTCAGTTTTCGGTTTTACCAGTTGATGAGATTTTGATAGAATTGTGACCCCTGTAATGGGCAATAGCTTTCATGTTTGGAGCGTTTCACGTCATTTGTTTTAAATAACTGTTCTGTGCGATTACTGTGCGATTAATAATCCATGGTAATGAGGAAGTGGATTGATGATGTTGCTCAAGAACCTTTCCATGTGAAGGAACTCATTGAAGAGTTTCCGACACTTTACCAACTATGACGTTTTTATTTGCGACAATTCAGTTGCGTTGTATAGCTTTTTCCCAAAATATGCTGGAAATAATTGTACCGTTGTTCACTGAAAAAACTTATCAATTGAAGGAAGTAATAGTGAATTTCTTACCAGGCACTTTGGCGATAATTTTTTATATTCTCATGCGGAATTTGACATAATCGCAAATTTAGTTTGATCGTTCGTTTTTCCTGATAGTTTGGCTCATTGGCTATTCTTTTGGGTCAGCAATCCTTTATGTCAGAGATCTCCGAACTTTTTAGTACAGGTACTCCCCGCTAAACGACGTCCTCGTTTAACGACCCCTTGCACTTACTTACCGATCATGCCACCGTTGCCAAGCCAAGACCGGTCCTCACACTTACAACTTTCAGAAAGTGTTTTCATTAGACCTTTACGAATTTGGTTGTTCAGTTCAGTATAATTCAAATAAAACTTTTGATGGTTAATTTTCATACTCTCGTGTACTCTATCACCCTTCAGGTGAGATTAAAATAATATCAATAGATATCTTCCAGGTCTTTTGAGCAGAATCTGGTCGTTACTTGGTTTGTTTGAACTGAGCAGCAAAGAAACAATGCCCTCAAATACGGATGCGTACAAAACACAAATATATAAAGGTTCATAATCGGAAAGCCGCACAGCACATAGTCTGTCAAAAAATAGCGCTGTGGCCCACAGAAAATTTCTTCGTGGCCCACTACTGGGCCATGGACCCCAGTTTGGGAACCACTGTCTTAGACTAAAGAAGGCTATTTGCTAACAATAACAAGTCTAAATCAACAATTTCATTCAGTCCATCGATCTTTCTTTGTAGTATTTATATTTCAAGTTCTAGAAGTTCGGAATATTTCAGCGTGTTGGATCTGGCCTGCATGCGCTAGTTCAGAGAGCCCACTTCATGTAATTCTACATTCTTTTGAGAGTCTGCCGATTCTACTGTCCTCATTTGCATTCTATGTTTGCATGTTATAGCAGGACGATGCAGAGCAAAAGATGAAAGGTTTGTGCAAAGACGTCAAGTTGTCGTTGGTGTACTTTGAAGCCATCGTTTGCAAAAATATTACCGAACAATATGCTGGTTCAGCTACAAAAATTCTCGAAACCGTTATGACAATAGTCGACCAACTCTCCAAGAGTTCTTTGTCACCCGAACAAAGGTATTGTATCTCGATCCAAATGTTTATAATACCTGAACAAAAGTTGTGTTTGTTTTTCCACTTACTTGCCAACAGTTCACAGTCAAATTCGATGTTGCCGACAAGTTTTTAATTTTCCCTGCCCTACCATCAATATTTTATGCTGGGATTATTTTGTGTCCCATTTAAGCGGTTGTTCACTCAATTTCGTCATTATAAGTTATTGGTCCACCCACTTTTGCAATTACCTAATCTCCATTTGCCACACATCTTATTTAATTGCTATCCTTTCCTGCAGTTGTTATGTTGCTCCAGGTTGGTTAAAAGTCTTATTGAATAATAAAATTTATTGAGGAATATAGCACTCATGCTAGCTTAATCGAAATTGAATTACAGAGCCATATCAACTATCTTCTTTTCGAATTAATTTTTTAGTGGAGTCTGAATTCCCGGAATTATCACCAATCTTTATAAACCCTAATACCGGAAGCAAATAAATTGAAACATTTTGTAACCGTACTGCTTCCATTTTTGTTACAGTTCCGTGTTAATGTCATGTCGTAGTCGAGTAGTACAGAGCCTGGCTCAACTAATACACTGGTCCGACCGGACCTTGCTTAATTCGGTGAAATCGAACGAAGACAAGCCAATAAAAGAGATCGTTCGTAAGTAGCTCGCTCTATTTCTTTGAATTCCCTTGGAGATAGAAGTGTTTATAGCTCATTATTTATAACGATCCCCTCCTGTTTTGATATCATTTTTTATAGGAACATTATCATGTAGCCTGTCACAGGCTACTTTGATGTTGTTTATAAATTATTATGAAATGTATGAATACAATTTTCAAATTATATAGAAATGTAAGGATTTTATGTATAGTTCCGTTGATATTTTCCTTGTTGAAAATTACAAATTGTGCCTGAAGGAACTAAAGCGAACAGGTTCCTCAAAACTGTGACTTCGAATGAAACGACTTTGAGTAAAACTGAAAACCTAATAAGCCTAATTAGTGTAGATCATAACTTATCAGTGAATAATTATAATAACCTTGTATTCATTGACTGTGTGCCAAAGTGTGATTCTGAAATTTTACAGCAATTCTTGAAACCGCGAGAGTTAAGAAGTTTGAATGCTAAAATTGCCTTAACTGGGGCGATATTCACTGAGGTTCAACTGTAGTCAATACATTATTCTCTGTGATTAAATCCTTCACCTCTACATAACATGGTTATATAATGGTTCTGTGGCATGGTTTGGACTTGAATTCGAAACGATAAACGACTTACAAGAGCTACCCACAACCTATTTTTGGAAATACGGTATCCTGTAACCATTGTTCACAACTAGACAGTTGACATGATCATACTGTTCTTTCAATAGCCAATAACATTATGACATTAGCAAAATTCAGCATGTGACTTGATACATGATTTAATCATGTGAAAGCTTCACTTCTCTGGGCAGCAATTCGCTATACCTTGAGTCAAAGCATTGTTTTTGCTTGTGGATTTGTTACATTGCTCTTGTTTTGACAGAATCTGTTTTAAGTGCTGTGGAAGACCTCGTGGAAGAATCGATTAAAAAGTTACAAAGTCACAATAACAACAGTGCTCCAGTGACTCCACTTAAAGCCATGAAGTAAGCTATTTTTCACATATGTTTCGGAAGATTATATCGGTCATTTCAACATTGTTCACATTAGTAAAATCATAACTGCTCCATATCTTATGTATATTTCTAGTCAATCTTGCAGTATGCTCTTGTCAACTGGCGTAAATGCAAAACTCAGAGTTATAAATAGATCACAGAATGTTATTAACAATTTCTCGGAATTGACAAAGGATCAATTGTAAAACCTAACAGTGCCAATATGAACTAAAGAGCATATCTCCATTCTGAGGGCAGACTCAATTCATACACCTGCACCTTATGAATTAATAGAACCTTATCTACACACAAAATACAATAACATAAAATAGAGTCCCTGATGAAAAGATTTTTCTCTTCTTCTACTATGCGGCCTACTCTGTCTTCTGCTTGTTTTCATTTGAGGCCTTAATTCCCTGTTTAAAGGCAGCCATCGGAAGTTCCTTTGGCGTTTGATGCCAATGACACGTATAGTCAACCAAACGGGGAGTAATTTGATCTACTTCACAAATTTGACATGTGCAATTGCTAGGGAGGGAGTAGGACCTTCGAATTCACACGTTTCTACATGGGTTTTTATGCCTCAAATTATATATTTTTCCAATTGGTGGCTGCTGCGCATGTGTTTACAAGCCAAGAATTAGATTAACTATCAGTAAAAATAGAATAAAACGTGAATTGAGTAACTTCAAACTTTCTTTTGATGATGCAAAGTATGATGAGTTACAAATTTGCAGCAATAGATCAAAAATTTCATGAAGGTCTTACAAATTTTATTATTGTTGCTTGTCATTGTTTGACATGTGATGATGTTCTTGGCGCATTGCTTTAATTTAGTTCATCTATTATTTAAGAGGCACATTTATAGAGTCGTGTTTACAAAAATGAGGTCTATTTGTATTTCAATTCTGTTTGGCTCGATGACACGTTTATGTATCAATAATTCATGCATAAGATTCAGGCATTGATTTCTTACTCTCATGTGTAATTGATTGGCTAAACTACCCACCTGTCTGATTCCATAGTCATGGTTGATTTCAAGTCTGTATTCTGTTTTAGATAAACAGCCCTACTCTCATTTATTTGCTTATTCCATTCTGTTACATTGATTGAAATGAATCATATTGAATGCGGTAGTACCGTAAACAGAGATCTGGGAGTTACGTTCCTCAAGGTTGTAGGCATTAATTGTGTCGAGTAATTGTAAGTAAAAAGTAAACAGAGCGGTTAATAAAGTCAAGAAACATGAACGATATTAAATATTTGTAACAGATTTGTATTGGTTGAACACCTCTAATGCCTTTGTTTGTAATCTGTATCAAGGTAATTAAAGAGTATGGTATACAGTATACATTATGGGAGGTCGAATACTGATAAGTTGAATAGTTTTATATCTCTCGCGTTGTAGACTGTGGAGCTTGATTATCGAGTTATGACTCCAGTTATATGTCAAGGAGCAAATTCATTTCGCATGTCCACACTTTGTATCCTATGACATCACTGACTGCTTCATGCATGAGTCAACACCTCACCTTATCCAGTTCTCAAGAGTGACGAATGACTATTAGTATTGTAATGTATCATACTGGAATTTACCAAATATGTCATGGAGGCTCCCTTTTTTAATATATTCTACTCCTACTGTAGGAAATGTGCCAAGTACAGTACAACAGCACACAGTGTGATAGATATTTGGGTACAACACACATAAATATTTGTGTTTCCACAACAGCCAGATGATAAATTCCTTAATCGAGGTCTTAGTCGTTACTAATTTACTATATAAGTTATATTATACGAAAAGGCTTTATTTATCTTTGTTCAAAGACACTGTTACCCTATTTATTTTTGTAGAGAAACAGTTGGTTGTTACATTCTTCACATAAAACTATTACATTGTCGATGATGTAATGATCTAAAAATGAGAGCGTGACAGTTGCAGTTGTCAAAGCTTAGGCCGTGTGTCTAATGAGGTGCAAGTGATCGCTAATATCACTTTCCATCAACACGATTCGAAGAAACATTCTGAATTGACATTGTGATTTCGGTTGCAATTACCCTAGTTGTTTTACGTTGATTAAATTACTACTTCAAAGTAGTCTGCTCATGAGGTGATTAACATTGTTTCTTCAAGCATTGACTTGTCTGCACATCACTGTATCTGAGACCACACAACATATATAAGAATTTCCATTTATTCTGTGGGATTGTTGTTAGTTTTAAGGTAGCGAAGCTTATTGAGGAACCCTAACCATTCTGTGTTTTGTATTTGAACTATTATGTTTATCCATCACAACAAGATGTTGATGAATCACTCGGCTTCTGGCGATAGCTCATTGCACTTGTATATGAACAGTTTTTCCTTTGGTAAAGTTGATAGCATAAGAACAGGATGGTTAGCGGTTCAAGCTGTATTCTTATATGCTTATATTATCTACTCTATCATTCTCGAATCAAAATAAATCACCTTTACGAAGTAGATTATGCACAATAATTAAATCAATTTCAACATACATGAATAGATATTTATAAAAGAAATTTCATTTCAATATTCCAGTCCAAGACTATCGACTTGATAAATTAGCTTGTGTTCACCTTGGTTGCTGTATCTACCGGAGAAAGCAGTAGTTGTTATCAAGATTAGTTTCGTAATAAGTTAGTCTCAACATATATCGATCACCATCCGATTAAGTACAGTGATAACTTAACCTAGTCCATAACATTCAGATTACATCGATGAACATGGGACCTTTCGAGTCCCATTTGTGGTTATAAGCTTTGTTCCTGTTACTAAAATGCCATATATAAATATGAACGCACCATTTTGTGCAGTAATATATGTCTATATGTCTTGTTGGAATGTGATTTCAGTTGTTCAATTTTCGTCATATGTCTACAACAACTACTGCTCAGTAAGATGCACTTAGACTATTTCAAGTGATACATGCACAAGTAGGCATGAAGCTCAATCATTCATTCTCCAGACAACAGGATTAATCATTGAAATATTTTATGCTGTGGCACTTTAGACAACTTCTTTTGTTACTTGTCAACCTATTTTTTGAGGTGAATAAGAGGATGAGTGGCGTATATTTCCTGCATAGCGTTCCACATTAAAGTTAAATCCTGTACCACATGTCTGGAATAAGGGAAAAAAGAGCGACGAATGTCTTTTCTTCTGTCGCGGTGAATAGTTAAGGCCATTTTTGTTTAATAATATTGTCCAAAACAATTGTTCCATGAGTTTACGAACCATATACATTTGTGGCTGTTAGATTGTCGGTTCTTTTCGAACCGCCGCTGTTCTTTAAGGTAACACGGTTTTGTTAGATTTGACTGGGATTGAACAATGCAGAAAATGGAATCTATAACTTGGACAAGTTAGAACTGATGTCTGCAATTATCATTATATGTAGTGGCATGTCTACAGGAAAATGTGCCTATAGCATTGAAATTCCCCCCCCCCTCCCAATCCAAACTTCTGACACCAATCTGACATTTGACAACTTCACCATAACATCAGCTCAAAAATATTTGTCAAGTTTGTTTTCGTTTCTGCATTTTTATCTTTGAAAAAAATCAAGGAATTGCATGAAAATTGCAACTGCTTCATCCTTGGTTTCAATGATCCAAATTAATCTGTAATCTGTGCCAGTCACTTTCAGTTTGACTGAACTATTCTCAACTGAATCGTTGTTATGTTCGGCTCAGTTATCATCGGGTCATTCGTCTATCACCCATATCTAGATGTGATCAGTATACAATATCTAATTTATATTTTTTTGCATGCATGAATCATGGATCGTGCCATTCGGTTGAGAATTGTGTGGTTAATAGTTTAAGATAACTGAATGTTACCAAGGAGATATAGATTAGTAGTTAGCTGACAGGTGTTACCATCAAACAGTCACCACAACTCCTATATCTTTTCTTTCCTTATATTTGCAGTGTCTAAATTTTGAAAGTAGAAGTTATCATAATGTGAATGGATTGAATGAGTTTTGTGAAGTTGATCCAATTCCAAACTAATAAACTGTCATTGAGAAATTTGATGTCTGTGCCAGTCTTGAAAGCTCTGTTGAAAACTTGAGCCATAGTTGCAGGCCATCCAAAACACATACATAAATTTAATATAATTTTGGCTGATACCACTTTTCAAGTTGCTCTGATGATCATTCTAGGCAACTGTCAATTTTTTTTTCTGAGACTCGCTTCTTCGAGATGTAATTCGAGAATGAGTCATACTTTTTAATCTGATCACCATATTCTAAATAATGAAATATTACAAGTTTTTTAAAAAGAATTGTCAAAGAAATAGAGCTTCCTTTGTTTTTTTCCTTTGTTAACTTGCCTTAAGCATCTAATATTGTAGTATTTTCTTAAAAAAAAGGGAAACAGGCATGTCGTGAAAGTAAAGAAAAATCATGAAGTCACCAACTCATTACAATTCCTAAAGTTAATTACAAGTCTTTTTAACACAGTCACTTCAAACCCAACATTTTAGTTACCACAATGGCAATGGCAAATCATTACTGTCTTTGTCATATTGTCATGAATACACAGTCATAAGTGATACCACCCAGTCTCACATCGATGAATGTTTGTGAACAACGTTTGTGTACATGAAATCGGAACAGTAATTGTGATATCACCCCAAGCTGATTTTGTTTACAGCCTATCTGCATAGTTTTCATAAAGCCACTGCCTTTTAAATATTAAAATAACATTTTCGCTATTTTCATCTGATGATATCACTTTCAATGACATGATTTCACAGGTTCGGAAGATTTCAAGGCATGGAGTGTTTAGGTGTCACATTTTTATAATTCATCTTCCCTTGTTGTTTTATATTCCGTTAGCCATGCCACCTGTATTGATTTTTCTTCCTGATTCGAAGGTCACACATTCTATGGTTTACAATATGAGTTCACAATAGTTTGCTGGTGTAGTGTGCTCATGCATATGTTTGTTGCTATTGGGTTGCTGGAATTCTGCTTACAGTCCACACCGGATAGATCTTAATCATGTATCACAGCCTAAACTCCTAAAATAGATTAAAACCATTACATAAAGAGATTGCTACTTTCGCTACTTGTATTGGAATCAATATATGTTAGTTCAATTGATTTATTTCCTACCTTAAAATATCACACAATGCATGTTTTGTTCAGACCGCCTTGGCCTACAGTTGATGATGATGCACTTGCAGTTCCCCCACCTAAGCCACCTCTTCCATTGGACAGGCAAAAAACTCCTCCACTACCCCCGAAAATGCGTCATAGTGGATCAAAACCTGTTGGAATTGTTATGCCATTTAATATATCCCTAGATGTGAGTACTTCATCATTCATTTAAAGTGAAATTGCATTATAAATTGAATTTTTGTAAGCATATAATGGATTAGGGATATTTTTCGTTGCTTGTATATTAGCAAATTTGGAGAAACGGAGCAATATCCTCCGCTGTGTAACTTACAGTAACTTATTTTACAGCAACAGCAGAGTTCCAATACAGTATTCGGGGTGCAAGGTTTGACTCGTTCAGAGGAGTCTTTATTGGACCACAATAATCAACAGTTTTCTCTCGACGCGGAACTTAAAAACGGCCTCTCTCTCAGAGAAGGGGCAGACAGGAGCAGCATGTGTTCAAGCAATTTTTCAGATACAACATACGGTAATATACATAAGTTTTGGCTTTGCACCTTGTCTTACAAATAAGCAA
This sequence comes from Halocynthia roretzi, assembly GCA_013436055.1. NCBI lineage: Eukaryota > Metazoa > Chordata > Ascidiacea > Stolidobranchia > Pyuridae > Halocynthia > Halocynthia roretzi. The sequence continues at coordinate 17,281 of QRAM01000219.1, read as the reverse complement.
CCTAATTATCCCTCCATCAATGAGATTAATTTACCGTTGATGTTACTGCCAATATCAAAACTGCAGTGATACGATATAGCAAAAAGCATGGTTGAATGTGAACTAACTTTTCGAGAGATTGCCATCGACCGTGACCGGCACATCATCGATCCTCTCTTGGCCATGTCCGGAGAAATTCAAATTCAATTCAGAAATCAAAAAGAAACTTAAGAGAGAGCACAGCAGGTTAGAGAGAGGTATGTGAGAACAATCAAGACTAGAATTAGATTGCAGAGAGAAAATGAATATGAATTGAGAAGAGCAACCATGATTAAGAGCCGCTCAAATACTAGAATTTGAAACAGTAGGAAAGTGAAAATTTCAAACGAGAAGCTTCATCGAAATGCCAGTTTAATGTGTTTGAAATACTTATATATCATATGAAATTTGAACAGTTTTAGATTTTTTCTTTCTTTGATCCTTTGATTGATTCTAAATCTCGAAACGTTCCAACAGTTAATCGGAGGAACCCCTGTAGTGAGACATGAGAAATAATGAGAACAGGATTTGAAGCTCTGCCAAATAGAACAAAGAGTAATTTTGCTATTAAATTATCAAATCATTTTTAGGGTTAGTAAAACCGATCAAAAATATATAATCATGCTATGTCATGGCTAACATTGTCACTAATACAGTGGCTGTATAGTTTTTACATATTTTGTTTAATTATTCAACATGAAAAAGAGCCCTGGTATTTGGCATTCTAAAATATGTGGAATTATGGATCGCACGAACCCAAGTATTTTGAAATGAATATTTGAATTTGGCGGCAACACCAAGCAATTTCACTGTTTCACTGTTTCTCAACTTCCTGTGTATTTTCCTTCAAAAGATGATGCTTCATCAGAAAGCAGCATGATGAAAGATATGGACAGAGCATTTAAAAGTTCTTTAAATTCGAAAAAATCAGCCGGCTATGACGATGACTATGAGAGACTCCGGTTGGATAGCACTTGCAGCAATACGAACGATTATCCAACACGACCGCTCTCTGACCCTAACGTACTTCTACTGAGGTAAAATTTTCTGTGTGTCTCAGTGATAATTCACATTTTGTCATCAGATGTGGTATTTCCATTGAATTTTCTGAGTTTGCAATCATTTTTTTTTTCATTTTAATATTTCTGCTAACCAGCAATCATATTTAGCTAGCATTTAATTCCTAGGAGGCGTGGCATATCATAAAACAAGGTGTACTTGTATAGGAATGTATCATAACACTGAAAAGTGCTACTCTCACGAATTTAAAAGCACCAAAACTAAATACTATGCAAATAAACTACCATTAGTTTTGCTGTGCCTAATTGCTCACGAAGGATTGTTAACTTTAATCCTCTGTACAAATTCACACAATTTAACATAGATAAATACAATCTCTGGATTGAAAAAAATTTTCAATTCTTAATTTAAAATTTTATTCATACTAAAGCTTGTGATATGGCAATGTGCAACCACTGTGAGTTGTTCTGTAACTGTGTTAACCAGGGTTGTATGGTATCATTCGAGGAGTCGGCTGCTTTTGGCTGGAGTCAGTAAAAATATCTCCGATTCCTTTGTGTTCAATTATCGTATAAGGTACTTGGGTGCACTACTAGGCCGTTCTTGCCACTTCATAGAAAATTCCCATGAATTTGTGGGAGCAGCGAGCAATACCAGATATCATATAGTACTAGTGCCAAGTTTTCGCATCTTCAAAAGCAGTGGCGATATTTGAAATTACGACGATATCGCTAAGATAAAAAAGAAACAAGTAAATGGGGACACTCCAACTCGTGTAATAGATTTCGACATGTCGTCAACGCATAATCAAAAGAAACATTCGTCTAGATGAAATAAGAAACTCCGGGTGAAAAATGGATTAAACAGGAATACATTTCCAATAATCTAAATCAGAGTGTTGGAGTCAAAATAGAGGATTCGCAACCTCAAAATTTTAAATCATATTCCTGGCGTTAACTTGTACCTTAAAAAGCCCTAGTTTTGTGCAGATTTACGATAATAATATTTTCCCAGAATTTCATTCTTTAGCTGCAACATATTTTTATGCTTTCATATACTACTTGCATAACGATGCTCTTTAATTTGATACATTTTGCCAAAGGAGCAATTATATTCCATAATGCTACATATGCCTTTGGTTTATGTGTACATATATACATATGACTGTTATGTACATACGTATGTATGCATATCATCACGCATGGTGCATGCGGTGGTTTTTGAATTTGTACATCGTCACCCAAAACAGGTTGAGCATAACGGACGAGTCTAACATCATTGCGAGCGGTCACAGCTGGTCCTCATTGCTTCAAGCAAGAAACGGAGAGAGACTTCGGTTGGTTACTTTGAGGAATAAATATCTCTAATTAATTGTCTGATTTGCATGGTCACCAGCGTTATCTTTTTGAAATCATTAATTTCATTTTCACAAATAATTACTTTGCATAAGACAGATTTGCCTTTCCTCCTAAAAGAATTGCAATGCCTGCCAAAGGATTGTGATTTGCACAGCATTTGAGAAACTTTGATAACTTTTGTAATCCTTGATCTTTTCCCTATGGTATGGAGAAATATCACTATACTGATTTGGAAACATATATGTGTATAGAATCGGTTTCTGTGCTGTTAATAAAACAAACTCTTGATTTCCCGGATCCAGCCAACTGAAATCTGTGATATTCCGGAAAATATTTAAATATATATTCACCTAGCAGAGCATGACAATCATTTTACATTAAAGAAGTATGCTTCTTTGACCGATACATCCGCTATCCCTGTCGGAATGGATTCATTGAATTCATAGAATCACAGTTCAATTGTTGTTCACTTATCTATCATGGACCAATGATTTAACCGCCCTGCATTGTTGGGAATGCATGTAACTGAGAATTTGCTAGTGAATGTCATCTGCAAAAAAATCATAGCACTTTAGGTAACAAAAATCTAAAAATGCTCAGCGACGAAAGAGTTAAGGTATGTTCCGTCTGAGCCGAACAGTTATTTACTGCAAGTTTATCTCCCATATCTGGAATTGATCTCCCAACAATCTTCCGCCTTCCATTAAGTCTTAAAATTTGTTGCAGTAGAATCACTGGTGATTGCTTCTGTTCATCAGGTATTCATAAACTTGTGTCTTAAGGTGTGTCAGATAACAGTTATTGTTCTCCCACGGTTTATGGTACTATTAAATCTTTGAATAAGATTTAAGTTTTATTAATACATTTCCATTTATTCTATCCCTCTTGTTGGCTATTAGTGATTATATGCTGTCATAGCACCTGAATGATAATGTCACATATTGTTTGGGTGTAAATAAGCAAGTAACATATGGTAACATATTTCGATAACATATGTGTTTCATTACCACAGTGGCACAACAATGTAACCTTTTTCATAAAAGCATTGTACATTCGGGTACTGTAGTTTCATTTAATTGGAGGCCATGTAGTTTGAAATATCCAATATCATATCACTACTGAAGTGCTAAGGCATGATTTACATTGGCTCCAGATTTCAACTTTTTGATAGCATGAAATACCATATTGTTTGTCCTAGTTCTAGCAGGACCCGAATCATTGACATTTACATATCTGCACAACACTACTTTTCACAGGGTTTGGTCTGGAAAATCAAGAGTATACAATATGAGATTGTGGTACAATACATAAATAAATACATAGTACATAAGTCGATATATGTTATTTCATTTTCAGCAACACTGTATCTAACAGTGAAGGTGATGTTTCTGGACCACCTCCCGCTCTGCCTGCAAAACAAAGGTAAACATAGTAGTAGAGAGTAGTAGAAGCGAATTCAGATTTTTATGTTTCCATGAAAATTAGAGTTATTGGCACACAAACAGACACACACACATACACAGTTTCTCCTTTATTTATAAGATATAGGAATTATATATTAATAAAATTAAACCATATTATTATAAGCCATTGTGGCAAATTTGCTAGTTATGTATGTTACCAGTTACCAGAAATGAAGTGAAAACAGTGGCTAAGCCAATTGTAACATGTAAGGCAGACTAATCGCTGACTATTTATAATGTAATTATTTATTGTGATATGAAAATCTGTCTTGTAATTAGTTGTAGGTACTATTGATAATTAATCCCACTAACGGAGCTACTATTGAGAGCATATGATAACAGCATTAAGCCGATTAATCAACGTACTTTCTACTTTATAGTTCCATTTAACTGTTCTGCAGAAACGCAATACGTTCCGTACCTACAGATAGGTTTCTGCCTTGTTTAATCATTGTGCGGCGGTGAGAGTTCAGTGGAGTCTGAATTTGCCACCCAAATGTACATGAAACAAACATTCTCCGTTTTAAAAAAATTAATTACGCATACTTTCTCTACGGGAGTTGAGCCCCCAGGGCAATACCAAGTAATTTCCAGTTCTAAAATTTACATGTATCATATGCATGTTACAGGCACTCTTTAGCCAACAAACATTTGAGTGACATCAGCCACTTCAGTATTGGGAGCATGGAATCTGTAGACACTGTATCTAGCTCCCCAGACGAAGATGAGAAACCTCCTCCTCTTCCAGTGAAACAAAAGACAAGTAACAATTTCTCTCTGTTTGCATGATAACCCTTCTTAAAATTTCATCATACGAAGCAATCTAAGAACAATATATAAAGTTTTCCGTTTTTCTTTGAAAAAATACAGTGATTTTATTAATCAATTCCTAATATCGTCTTTACCTAGGGCTACCATATGTCCCATTTTTAGCGGGATTGTCCCGTTTTTTTGGCCGTGCTATGTGCAGAAAAGTATGATATGTCGAAGAGTTTATTACAATTCAATGTGATATTTTTATTTCGTTTATTCTTGGTGATATTTTAATTCTGCATATCAAATTTGGACTACCCAAAATGCATTTGATTAATAGCTATATACTTCTAAATATGAACCAAACTTGAAATGCAGTTTTTTTTAAGGCGTCCCGGTTTTTTAATTTTAATTATGAAAATATGGTAGCCTGATACTTAAGATTTGTTGGGGCATAGTAAACTGATATTCATGTGCCGTTTTAGTAATTTGTAAGTGATTTTTCTAGTAAAGTAAAGTAAAAACAATTACCATTATGCGGTTATAATATAGCATAATCTCTCATTCTGCAGTACAAGCCTATATGCAGATGTTTTTCTCGGAGGCTCAGGCTCCCCCCATGGCTGAAATCGTTCGACAGACAGCCAAGAGATATCATCACTCTAGTTTCGGCAGCAACAGCAGCATTGAAGTGACGCCTCAACACGGACCTATGAAAGCTTCCTATCAACCTTCATATGATACACAGGTATATGTTTGCTTCAAGTCATTCCCTTTTACCGTCTTAACGGTAGAAAGTAAAGGTAAAGGTTTTGGTTTGGCTGACTTGAGTTAGATTAGAAAATATTATTAGTTAAAGTTAAGATAAAAGTTAGAAAGCAACTCATTATAATTGTAATATAAAAAATACAAATATTTGCAATGTTCTGTTTCGCTAATAACTTTATCTAATGAGGTAGCCAAGAAAAAGCTCCATTACTGCTAATATTTTTAATACACACTAACTGAAAAACAGTTCTTCATGCCAGGAACCAACTAGAAAAGATTTCGTACTAACCATTACCAAATTAACTTACAATTACCGCCAACCTTAGAACCTGGAATTTCAGCAGCATATTGATATATCTCATTTCTCCCAGAAATTGTATCGACCGAAAAGATGTCCAATAACTTAGAAATATTTTCTTTTTCCTGCGATTAATAATTTATGTATACGTATGAATTTTGTCTTCAAGTCAACATACAGTTCAAGTTCAACGGGACGCCACAGAGATTCTATTGCTTCTATAACCTCGACAACTTCAGACATATCTTCTTCTTCCTTATCTGTAAATCACACTCCTCCAGCTCTCCCACCTAAAGTGCGCAGGAGCACGGTAATAGATATTGAATTGAGCCTAAATGCACTAACTTAAAAATGAATGAACTGCTTGTAAAATCTTTTTGATTTTTGTAACAGTTGGAATCGATAAACACTACCCCACTGTCTCCAAGAAATAATTCTGTTTCAGATCTACCCTTGCAAGAGCCTCCGGAAAAAGGTAAGCCAGAAACAAATTTTCATATTGATCTACAGAAATATAGTAAACCGTAGCTAAGTCATATTGCTTTTGGCTCCAGGCCTTAGGACTTAGCAAAATGTAAGAAATACAGATAATAATACTCTTATCAGCCTTAAATTGGTTCATTTAAAAAGAACAATAATGTTATGACGAAAGAAACAATAACACTTATGTGCAGGCAATGATCACACCTACTAGCCATGAATCACAAGCCTTCGGATGCACATGGTGTATAGATATTGTAAAAGTTTATGGGCAATAAATATGCCATCCATTTCAACTTATAAGCATGTACACATGCAATTGTTCAAGATACTGACCACATGTTTATCATAGCCTTAATAGCTGACATCACGAGTGTTCAAAAATAGCATTGATTCATGATTTTCCACGACACCTCAATATTCCAGTAAACAGTAAGCAGTAAAAGACGCTTCACAGTTGAAACAGCTAAGGTTTAATAATGCCTCCTTTGAAGCCTGTATATTGTGGCTATATCAAGCCATTTTACTAGCGTTGGGCAACTCGTGCTTTGCCGGCACGTATTCTGATTTATCTTATCTTTATATATATTATGCAATAATTTCAAGGGCAAAAAGTGCGTATTGTATTCGGGAAATCACGCTACTCAATAAATTTTGCTTACTTGACCATATTCGAATTTGTCAATGGTGGGATGTGGCATCACTTTTATCACTGTGTGTGTGAAGATTCCCATATTTAATATAAATATAACGTTCTGAGCTAATATAGCTACAATCATTTTAGAATCTCCTCTGCCAGTCAAAATCAAACCAATGCTATTTCCTGACAAGCAATCAAGAAAATCCATTGGAAAGTCAGAGCTAAGGAGGAGTATAAAACACAAGGAAAACGAGAAAAATCTCGACAGTATTATAGATCCAGGAGACTTGCTTGATCGAATAGAGGTTCTCGATTTTATCGCTTTTACGACAGCAAAAGACGAAGGATCGGCAATCATGGCCGGTTGCATTGATGCTCTTATCGTGTACGCTGCTGAAAACAAAAAAAGTAATGATATATTTTAGTTGTTTTTTGTGATAATGTGGAATTGTCTCGGCGCAATTGTTATAAGGAGTTGCACTATCCTAAAATATTAATAATGCTTGAAAGACGACAATGACTATGCTGTGGAACTTGAGGTATACGAGCCTAATCGGTTCACGACAAATATTGTTAGATTGAAATGGGTATCACTAAATTTATTTTCCAAAGAAACGAAATATTTATTTCCATTTTCCCTTTTTCCTCTTTCCATTTTAACCTGTGTAGTAGCATAACCACATACCATGTCAACAAACCATATATTATCATGTCTCCTCACAGCATTCTTACTAGTAGACCACAAATAGCAGTAATCACACAAAAGAGTGGCACTCACAACAGTAGAATACGTGTGTGCATTGCGAACAGCCTGTGTAAAACAAGATGTTGGATCGCTATGTTTCGAGATCTGCTTTCCACTGTATATCTGTAATTGTGGGTACTTCACCAATCTTCCAGTATTCCAGGGTCTCGTTGTTTTGAAGACCAGTCGTAATAATTAGTCGACAATATTTAACTGCTAGTAAACTAAATTAAACAGGAAAAAATTGAATGATTTAGTGGAAATATTTATATTTAAATTATGGTAGTACATGTAATAATTGTTACAGTTCTTCTTCTGTTTCTCGTCATATTTATGAATTGTATTAATATATTATTTTTCTGTTTCAGATTTACTGTATTACGAAGCCTTTCTCACAACATATAGATCTTTCATAACGCCGATGGAACTCTTGAAAAAGCTCTTATATAGATATCCTTTAAAAATATGAAGGCTTAAACCTTAAACCTTAAGGCTTAAAGTGTTAACTAAATGAATTTGAATAGTCTTATGTAATTTCACAATTTTTCTGATACCGCTGAAACTGCAATTAGATGATTAACAAATGTTGACAATGAATGGTAACATTTGTGAAGCGATAAAGATAAGTGTAAACGAGATGCAGTAAATTAGAAAAACATTGTATTCAAGTATTACTGTAAGCTTATTAAGATTTATCTCATCATTTCTTGTGTCACTGAAATTTTTACCTTAACCAACTACTGTAAAATGTTTACGTATGAAAAGTTTGGAAAAGACGAAAACAGAGAATACCAGCGAGCTAGTCGGAATTCTTTTTTTTTGCTGCTTCGAGTCGTCGATGAGTTAAGGTAAGCGAATAAACATAATTTGGGCCAGCAAGAACTTTTGCTACATCAGTAAAAATATCTTCTGACTGAGACCTGTATTGCAGTTCCCCACCTGTGTAATTATCATCTTTTGTGATCACAGCATTTTTATAAACCTATTTTATTCCATCTTCTGGGAAGATATAATCTTTTCGGAGCTTTGTTTAATTTTACTTAGCAGAAGACTGATTCAAGATTGCTGGAATTTCTGTGCCACATCAGTGTGCACTAACATACATACACAAACATTGTTTGATTTTTTTTCAAGTACAATGCAGCCATTATTTTAAACAATAATAGGAAATGTGGAGTTGCATTTTGAAATGTGGAGTTGCAAAGAGAGAGCATTTTTTTCACAAATATTCAAACTATTTTTTGATGTACATTTAACTATTCAATGAATGCCATGTTGCATGTAAACTTGGTAAAAAGCAGGAATTGTAATTGAATATTGTTATTAAATGCTATTATTAACTTCACTGTGCAGATTAACCGTGAGTGATAAAGGATAAAATAGCTTGCGGGCACTACAGGTAAACTGTCTGGAGACTTGCTGAGATTGATTTCGATGAAATATACAATAATGAATAACATTGTCCTGTTATGCATCCAACTGCTCTAACCACCATACTCGTTTTTCAGTCTGGTCGACATATCAGACAAGATCTTAGAGCTTTTGATGCAGCTCGTCTATCAACTCCTGTTCGATGGCAACCTAACACTTGCTAAACTTTTACGCACAAAAATCCTCGCCAAGCATCAACACAGATTGTCGAATATCGCCGACAGCATTATGGGACCGCTAGCCTCACTCAGAATTTCATCAAAGTGAGAATGGTGTTCATAACTTCCGTTTCTTGACGTGAAATTGTTCACTCATTACCATTTCAATCTCTACAGAGTTATGACGGTCATGGATTTCAGTAGTGAGAGACTGGCTGAACAAATGACCATGCTTGATTTTGATTTATTTCAGAAAATTGAGGTACGTTTCTTTTAATTCATGGAATAGGGCGGGGGAGTGGCTGGTCTCGGGTTCAAACCTCACCTGGAGACATCTCCGTGTCCTTGACCGGGACATGGTCTCCTAGCTCACAATCATCCTTACTATATGAAATTGGCCACTGGCCATACTGGGGACACAACACCAGTGATAGTGACCTTGGAGAATGCTAGAGTTGGGGACTTATACCATCCATATACCTATATTTCCGAATACAATCTAGAGACTATTTTTTTAAGAGAATCATGAAACTCGCATTCTTACCGAGCATATGTAAATGTTAATGATATTCTTGTTTTTGAACAATCTCAATGCCGGTTTGCTACAATGTGGACTTAGGGATGTACAGTACAGAATAGTTATAGAATAAAATTGTTAGAAATTATTATATTTTTAGCGAAAATAATATTGCAATGAAAAGTTTTTCATTCAAATAGTGATTCTTATAGACTAGTGTTGATAATCAGAAAGTATCTAGCAATAGTATAGACATTAAAATAGGAACGTGTTTAAAAATCTCTCGTTGGCCACAAGCTTTTGACCTGGCATAGATTTTTTATATATGAAACTGAAGTTGGTGTTGTGAACTATTTTGCAGATACCAGAAGTTTTGCAATGGGCAAAGGAGCAGTCCGAAGAGCTTTCTCCACATCTAACCGCCTTCACTGAGCATTTCAATAAAATGTCGTACTGGACACGAACTATAATACTCAATCAAGATAAACCACAGGATCGGGAAAAACTTTTGAATAAATTTATCAGAATTATGCGGGTATGAATCATAATCTTCATCATACAATTACTCCTTGCTCACATCGAATGTTCGTATCTGGAGGACTTACTGTAGTACCATTTCACCCTCATAAATTCCTTAACTATTGCAGTCATAATAGTCATAATATAAATTATGGAATATATCGTGTTGATGTAGTTTGAAGACTGTTATAAACAATGACACTTATTGGAAAGATTAGTTAGGTTAGGTCAGTAGCAGGCATGAATTTAAAGGTACAACCTAGTTTGTAACAGCAACAACCAAAAAAGGGTTTAATTCTTGTGAAAATCTAATCATTCATTTTTTTTCTAGCATTTACGACATAAACTCAACAACTTCAACTCATACCTCGCCATATTGTCTGCCCTTGATTCTGCCCCTGTCCGTCGATTGGAATGGCAGAGGCAGACTACAGATGGCCTGCGAGAGTATTGTCAACTTATCGACAGTTCTAGCTCTTTTAGAACTTACAGGGAAGCGCTCGGCGAAGCCTCTCCGCCTTGCATTCCATACTTGTGAGTTGAATCTTGCTTCATGAGAATTCTGCATATAAAAAAAGTAATATTGCAGTATGTTTTCATACATATTTTCAATCAATATCCATATTCTTATCACAGGGGCCTGATACTTCAAGATCTAACCTTCATTCATCTCGGCAATAAAGATGAGCTTCGGCCGGGCGTTATAAACTTCAGGAAAAGATGGCAGCAGTTCAATATTCTCGACAGCATGCGACGTTTTAAGCAAAGGTAACGGATTTGCGAATGAATCACATCGTGATCTCGGTTTGCTATTTATTTATCACCGGTAATGTTTGTTTCACAGCCAATATCTGATTGAAAAAGACCAAAACATGATTGACATGTTTGATAATTTCAATAACCACTTAGCCGAAGATGCATTGTGGGATCTTTCACTTAAGATTAAGCCGAGAGTAAAGAGACCGAAACGAATCCATGTCACAGAAGTAAGACAATCTTTAGTTATGAATTCTACTTTATATGCAGTTCGACCCTATTTTTTTTCTAGGTAAAGAAGATAACAATTTGAAATAACTCGATTACCTACTTTGTTCCTTTTCTGTAAAAAACTCGTATTTAATATGCTGGTCTGCTGGGTGATGTGTTTGCGTGTAATATACATGCTGATACAACTACCACAGATATCCTAAATCAAGGGCAGGGTCATCAGATATGAATTTTTGGCAATTGCAGGCTAATGAAATTAAAGTATTGAATTTGCAATAAAAGTAGCAAGTGGGAGACTCGCAACAATCGTACAGTACACAATTTTCAGGGTGGTAATCTCTCACGTTACTAACTAACTAAACACAAAATCACGGATTTATATACGAGTGTGGAAGATTTATGAAAGGAATTATACGATAGGATAAAAATAATTACCTTTGTGTCATCAAAAGTAATCAAATTACCTTGTAAATAAATAGCATTGACTATTATGGAACACTACAGTAATAACATTTTGCTTAGATATTGAATACTATCCACCTGGAAAAATATCACAAAATGAATATATTAAAGAGTATAAATTGAATAGGCATCATAGAATGCACAATATTTAATAGCATCATAAGTTGGCTTGCAATCTAGTGAATGAATAATTTTTCTCCAATATTAACATCTTGATTGGTTTCATTAGAATTGGAATCCGAACAATTACTAAACTACAACAACTATATCCAGGATAAAATTATTCTTTGTTACATTTCATATATTATAAGATTATCTATTATTCCTTCATCTTATATCATCTATTTTTTATTTATTCCAGGATACATCCAGCAGAAGAAGTTCCACAATCACGACTGATTCTACTTCAACATCGGAGGTTGCTAATGGTCATAGTTAAATACCTGATTGAGAGATCAAACTTAAAACGTGTAAGAAAAAGGTATCTTTGATACGACTAGTTAACAATGTGGATGTAAGAGCTCATCTCATGAATGTCGTAAAGCTTTCAGATCGGTTAGACAACATATTGGAAGTTTAACAATGCGTAACAGATTTTTCTATTCATTTTACCAATGGATTTCCAGATCTGAGTAAAATTTGCATTATTGAGACAAAGAGTCCGGATATGAGTATGTCTGAAGTATATTCGATGATACTTTTAACCAATTCAAAATATTCAACTCTTATACAACAGTTATTGCAAGATAATTAACAATAACACAATGTAATCACTGTAGTAAAGTTAATCTTGCATGCATTCCTCCTGAAGAGGAAAAGTATGTTTTCATAGTTAGCGCTATAACTTCATTCTAATGAGGTTAAGATCTGTATCCCATCATGTCTTATATATCATGTCTATATATGCGCTTTTTTGTATAAACTCTTCGTATATTAGGAAAAAAGAAAGGTGTTCTCTCCATGACAAAGAACAGTATTGCTCAACAAGGTTGATCGATATATTATAATGAGGTTGTTGTACTTCACAACAGGCCCAGACCCCTTCGTACCTCTTGAAGTGTGAAAATGTATCTCAGGTGGTGCCTGTACCTGGGAACCTCTAAATTAAAGGAAGTTTTGTCTGCAAGATTTTAATTTATCTAGTACAGTATAACTTAATTTTGAACCTGTTGTAGTGTCAAAATGTCAGATGTTAAAATGCAGTTAATGGAATCTGTTTGCTTAAGATTATGTTAAAATACCAGAGATACCTTGGCTGTTTGTGACAACCGAAAAATTTATCAAGTAGAGACAACTTACTCATCAGTGAAACTTTAGTTCATGTGTGAGTGCAATGATATCTTCTTATCGATTATCCTTATGCTAAAATCAAACATCGATCATATTAAAACATGCTTTAGAAGTGGTAAGAAATTGCTGAGACTTATGTACTGGAACATGTACATTTCTGTATTGTGGTTAGCGAATATTGTCAATGTGGCATTCCGGATTCACTGCAATCTAACATTTTAGTGACAATTTCATATTACCTGTTTCGTAATTGTAAGTCACTTGTATAGATATTTATGCATATGTGTCAAGGGACGTGCAATATTATTGTTACTTGGTATGTCAACGTGTTACTGCTAAGTTATATAGCAGGGCACAGTTTGCCCGAGTGACCGGTGAAATAGTGAAAATTAATTTTGCGGTGTCGGGTGCACAAATTGAGAATTCTATTCAGACATACATTTTCCCGCAAAATATGTTTATGCGTTCCCATTGCCATACTTACTTGTGCATTTTATCCAAACTCGAAGCGTTATCGAACTTATTTTTATGTACTTGCATGAGTTGTGGAAGGAGCATGAATTTTAAATTCTCTTTCATCCTTCCTCAGAATTCTAATGATATTATTCAAGAACAGACTCGACTACATTTCATTCTATTATACTGTATTTCTTTAAACATTAATAATAATTTGCATCGGTTGGTTGGTGTATGATCCCCAACAACATTAATATTGTATGTGCATAGTAACGATAAGAGTAGGCGATGTTCTCATTACATTGTCAGTGTACTGCGAGACATTTGTATCGTACTTGTACCTAGAGCGAATTGAAATTTGATGCAGAAATTCTACACCTACTCTGTAACACATTTGAAAGTACTTTATCCAAGTACTACATCTGTCACTGGTTGTATGCCAATTATTATTGGGTTACCAGTGTCCGTGAACCTATATCCACTGAACATTTTAGCCGAGGTCATGCGTGAAATTTTTTATTGATGCTGCTAGAAATATCTTTCCTATTCACATGAAATGACTTCCTTCACACAATATACACATAAAACAAAATTTGCCGGCCATTGAAAACCTATACCAAGCTAGGAAATGTGTCTGGCCGATGCAAAAACTATCATGCAACCTCCTGCAACAAAATTATCTCACGTGATTCATCTCTCGTCATGTTTTCCATACTGTATGTTTTTGGCCAAGAGTTGATTCTACTGATTCTCTACGAAAATTCTGTTTTTTTGAATCATTGATTTGGCATTACCAATGTGAGACACCTCAACATTGACCATGTAAAAAAAAATTATTTTGTGGAGGCTAAACTGAATAACAACCACATTTGGTAAGAAACCCTGAACCTGTTCATCTCACAAGTGTGAAAAGTACCTCACAACGCATGCTTTTAGATGCTGTTCTGCTCGGACAGTAATAGCGATAGTTTATAGTATTCTCTTATTCTTTTACTTAGATCGCATAAATAGCAATGTTTTTTTAGCTCCTTTTTTTTAAGTATTTTCGCTTCCACCAACATTCTTACTAGAGACCAATTGTGTTGTGCATGCGTTTTTGCATGAATTAAATATTTACTCTATGCGATTCCTTGAACAATTTTTAAGGAACTTATTATGTTAACTTCAAGACTCGTTTTCACCGCCACATTTAATTTTTGTATTTTGTCATTCATTATTGCACTGTTAATGTGGATTGACTAATGTGATCACACATAAATTTTGTCCTGTCTTTATATCAGTTGATCTATTACTTCAGGCCATATATTCTATGAGAATAGTGGTAGTACCGAAGTTAGTTATACGAGCAGAAAGTCAGGAATTTTAAATAATAGCTTTTGTGTGAGAAAGAGTTGTCACTTATTGAAGTGACTGCACAGGTAAATGGTGGTGGAGACTTTGCAAGTGCAAGTGGGAATAAATGTGTTGCAGGAGACTGTAAGCAGCCGCTACACCATAATTCCCTATGTTCCAACGCCTATCTCCTCTGCAGTCACAGGTCTGATTTAGCTGATATGATATTAACTTGTTATGTGGTGTATTGGCAAATTTTTCAATCCTGCCTCTTTAGCCAAGTTGTGATGGGTGGTGGTGTGATTCAAATGTTTGTGGAATTGGTTATCTCATACTTACATTCCTGTTTTTTTTTGCAGCCAATAATGCATTGGATAAAGGAAAAGTTTGATTTTAAAATAATTCAGGAACTGTTTCTACGAACTTCTGAAAATTTCAGTAACTGGTTTGCGAGAACCATTACAAAACAGTTGAATCCCAGCATTGTTTGGAGGGGATATGATAGTTCTTTGGCTGTAGAACCCCCTTATAATTAGCAGAGTTTTATCTATGGTTAATGGAAGGGAAAGATAGGGTATGTTTATATAATTTGACCCTAGTTTGTATCCTCAATATCAGAGGTTTAGTGCATGTACATGGTGGTGGGGGTTACTGGAGTACAAGAGAGAGATAAGGGTCCCTCCACAGCAGGGGTGTCATCAAGAGCACCGGCTTACAAACCCCATTGAAAATAGTAGAGTTTAAATCCAGTGTCTAATTTACTATTCAGCAAAATCATCTCCCTGGTGCAATCTGGTGTCATGAACTTCGACCTATACTGCACATGCATTACATGGGTACACTATGCTACAGTGTTGAATTGTTGAATTCTTTTGTGTGCCGTTGTACGAATTGTTTAAAAACAACCTAACCTTGTCTCCTGCTTGTCTTCAATTTAGCATATCCTGAAACCCAATATAATGATATAATGAAACATCAAGTTGTATTGGCATAAAATATCTTAGTCCGAATATCAAACGAGTGGTTTTGCAGTCAACTTTTAATAGTCAATAATCATTTCAGATTCTAACGAAAAAATTTCACTTTTCATTTTACCATCTTCTAATATGTGCTGTGGTATTTCTTGTCCACGCACTTCCAAAATATAACACACTTCTTCTACTTTGTGTAAAGAGGACTTCATTGTGTAGATTTTCCCCCTGAGCACTTTTTGTTGTCCCAAAGATTCTTTCGCAAGAGATGAGTACGACTCAAATGTGTCATACAGAGCTCTGATGTAGGAACAAAGTTTAGAGACTTCTCGCTTAGCTTCTGGATCAGATAACGCATGTGCCACTGAGCTGATGCACAGTCTCATGATTTCACCAGTGGTGTCAGCTATGCCCAAAAGATACTCTAGCACTGGTATTGNGAATGCCTTTGCTTGATTCAGACTACGTTCGTCAAAGGAAAGCTTCAGTTGAATGTCTCCTGTCGAGCAAACCTTCAAAAGAAATTGATTCGTCAGAGACGGTGAACGCTAAAGATCCAGATAACAGTGTTGGAAGCCCATCACATCCCGGCGTTAATGGCAGTTCGAGACTTTCTGATTTACCGACTTTGCAACCAGCATACTTTGCCAAGCCCTCTTTCCAGTTCTCTGCTGCGTCTAGAAAATCTTCAGTAGACGAACTGAATTCGGCATCTGATCAGCAAAGTGCATTTGAACTGGGCGACATCACTGACATGGTGCCTGGAGAGCATCTTGGTCAGGTTAATGATGAGACTGATTCGATACCACTACGACAGGAGAAGCCATCTTTAAAATGTAAATTAGCGTGTAGAAATCTCCATGTAGATTGCTAGTTATGATTTACTCTTTTATTTTACAAAGGGAAGAAAGTTGATGAAGATAAAGATGCCAGTGAATCCTATGAAGAAGAGGAAACAGAACATAGAATTTTATCTACACCTCCTAAGCAAAGTAAAAGAATAAATGATGCCGGTCAGATGCGGTCAGATCAGGCAAGCTTCCATTTTTATTTTATAATGTACCATATATTTTAGCAGATAAACCACTTACCCCTTGGGGTAGAACTCGATCCCTCCCCCAATCCCAAGCCTAATCTTAATACAGTTGAGAATCCTTGAATGCTGACATGACACAAAGTGTTTTTCAGTTCCCTTTTAATTGACAGTATTCATATCGAATGCTTTGTTTTCATACTTTACCTGAAACATAATGTGTATAGCAAAACATGAAATACAAATGGCGTACGAGTACTGTAACCATTCAGTCAAAACATGGCATCGGTCCTTATGGAATTGGCCCTTAAGCCGGAAAAAACCCCATTGAATTAGTTCAAGCTAACTGACGTTGACGTAGTGAGCTTTGACTGTATTTGATGCATCTAATTGTGTTATTTTGACCTATGTGTATTTTCTGTTTAAGTTTATTGAAATGGGTACGGATTAAGGTCTGGGAACGGATTAATTCACGTTTGATTATTTCAAATGGGTTGAATTGGCCTCCTGGAACGGAATCGGTAATATGTACGAGGCACATGTTATATTTAAAGTTGTTGCGTATGTATGTCCTCACTCACG
>QRAM01000218.1:86504-163883 GCA_013436055.1 Halocynthia roretzi | reverse complement strand
GGAGGGGTATGGTAAATTAGTTTTTAGGAACTAAAATACTAATAATTCTATGTTCTATGTTGCTAATAAATTTTTCAAGGTCGCAGCCCAGGGGTATAATGAGGCTTATGAAGAAAGCAACCACCAAGGGCTACGTCTTCGGCGTGGTTCGAAACGTCGACATCGCGGGAGCAACTTTTCCTGGGACTCGAGCATGAAGAAGAAAACTGTAAGATAGAGCTAGTGGGGGAGTTGGCATTGTTTTAATTAGTGTCTTAAGTCCCGTCTTTGTAACATTCAGAATCGAATAATATTGTTTAATAATTTATATTTTCAACCTGAAATACCCGATTAGTGTTTTTAAACAGTTTGAAACGTTTTACATAAATGATTTTTAAATGTTTTCACTTTTTTCAGTCAACACTCTCAATATAATATATAAATGATTCCCCTTTATAAAAATGTGAATGCTTTGGAATGTGATGGTTACTTGTTTGATTATTATTTTTTATAATATCCTAATTACGTGCCTCTCCCCCATCCCTAGGCTACCGTGTGTGATAGGCTACACTTAGGCTTAAATGCAGGTGGAGGAGGCAGCCGGGAGACGCAGGAAGAGCAACCACCACTTAAGAGTGGAGGAGTTGCAACAATCCTGGAATAAGTATGTTAAATTAGTTTTTATGAATTAAAATCGTAATAATTCTGTTATATGTTGCTATTTAAATTTTCAAGGCCGCAGCCCAGGAGAATAATGCGGCAGATGAAGAGGGGAGCAACTACCACAAAGAAGAGTCGAAGACGTGACTGCAACCATAGAGAGGTAAGTTAAATTATTTTTTTTAAATTAAAATCCTAATAATTATGTTCTATGTTGCTATTTAATTTTTCAAGGTCGTAGCCAAGGAGAATAATGCGGCAGATGAAGAGGACAGCCATCACAAGGAGTCGAAAAGTGACTGCCACCGAGGGGTAAGTTAAATTATTTTTTTTATCAATTAAAATCCTAATAATTCTATGTTCTATGTTGCTATTTAATTTTTTCAAGGCTGCAGCCCAGGAGAAGAATGCGGCAGATGAAGAGAAGAGCAGCCATCACAAGAAAAGAGTCTTAAGAAGTGACTGCAACCATAGAGGGGTAAGTTAAATTATTTTTTATAAATTAAAATCCTAATAATTCTATGTTCTATGTTGTTGTTTAATTTTTCAATAATGCAGCTCCGGAGAATAATGCAGCAGATGAAGAGGAGCAGCCACGACAAGAGAAGATATTTTTCACGACCACGGCCTCTGAGATTGGCCATCTCAGTGGCTGTGGAGCGTTGAATGGGAGGGCCCTAACACCCAGAAGGGAGCATAGGCTGATCACCTACGCTTTCTTTGGGTCTTAAAATTATTCCCTGGTTTTATGGACCCGTAAGTTCCAATATTTCTATATTTCCTGCATTTTATAACGTTTTTTCAACATTAATTATCCCAGCTAGTTGCGAGATTTTAACGTATCGATTTTATCACCGTGAGATGGCGCTTTTGAATAAATAGTAAGGTAACTTATGCCCCCCTCTCCCTATGATTTATTTTTCATCCGTATGGTGGCAACATTGATACAATTTTGAATAGCCATCTGACCAGCAAATTATGGTGTTATAGAGCTAATGCTGGCATAACTATTAACCTGGATAGGTTATCTTTTGCATCCTGGTGGCAACATTGAGCCAAGATCGTGTCGTGTCATGTTAATCTATTTATTATATTTATATTAGTCGTCCCTCGCTATATCGCGGTTCACTTTTTGCGGGTTCACTACATCGCGGATTTTCGAAGATCCTGCATAACTACCACCACCACCTGTGTTTTATTTAATGATTAATGCCGAGCCATACAGTACTAGTATGTTTAAGCTCTAAACGTTTCTAAAAAAATTAAATTACAGTTTTTAAATGATTGTGGGGATGATTAATAAGGTGAATGGTTTATAACGGTTTAAAATGCGTTGAAATGCATAAAATATATGTTCTGGAACTAATTACTGTTGTAATATTTTTTGTTTTGTTATTGTTGTATTTATTCTATGGTGGTGACGTGCTTTTTAATGGATTTCCTTTTCTCCCTTTCGTTGAAAAACCATTAACAATCGTTTATTATAATATATTTCTCTTTTGAGTTCTCCCCGTTTTTACCCATGTACACCTTTACAATCCCCCTAACTTATATAAATTGTTCAATATAATATATATCCCAGTACCCATTTGGGTGTCTTAGCTCTCCCTTTTGCGGAATATATTTCTCACTGTCACCACCTACTAATTCCTTATTGCTATTTCTGCTGTATTTTTCGGCTGCCAAGATTTGAAATTATATCTTAAACCTTGAATCTCCTTTGTAAACGAACTAAAATTTCTTTCTTTGATTCTAGACATGTCAATATTAGTACAATATACATCCAAAACATTAGGAAAATGGATTAATTCCCTAAAAATCAAATGTCAATTCAAGTAATTCTAACATAAAAAGAAGCTTATGAATGAATAATCCATGGAGGGGGAAATTTCTTTCTTGAGTGGTTTGGGTTGTCTGGCAAGGTGTTTTATAAGTTATCAAGCGGTTTTTTTTATCTCTGCCATTGGGTCTCCGTGGAGACCCTGTATGTTTATTATTATTCATTATATTTTTTGTAGGTTAATCGTTTTTAGGTTAATATTGTGTATCGTACCCGCTTGAATTAAAACACTTGGGAATTCAAATTCATTTGTCTTGTTAACTACAGGCAGATTTACTCAGAACAGAAGTGATACATACATACAGCCAATAATTATAGGCAGCCTCTGGTGCCAAGGTAGTCGAATAAATGATTCGGTACTATAGTAGCGGTGGGACTGATGACTGATCTGTTGCTACATGAATCCGTTTCTTACGGACATTTTTTGCTAAGTTCTTATATGGTGATATTTTTTACTGGTCCGAGTCTTAACAATTAGTATCCTTACAGCGACATTTTCTTGACGATGCTTGAAAACTTGATTGGCTTAGACCAACTAATGCGGATATCTTTGGCGTACTGGGAAGAGAGCAGAGCGAAAATAAATCACAGTAATGTCACGCAGCCTCAAGCTGCTGCATAGCGGCTCAAGGGAAGGAGCAGTAATTTCTTTCTGTAAGGTACCTCATTTATGGTTGGGTACCACGACTATTCCGTACGTGTCCTATATTGTATTGTATCTATATTTAAAAGAAAACACTGTACTTTCAGTGTAATATAATATCGTGTTATACTTACGCACTCTTACCCATACCATGCTCACCCATTGTGAACTCGTTTACCACGACTATTCTGTACGTGTCCTATATTGTATATTTAAAAAAACACTACTCTCAGTGTAATATAATATCGTGTTATACTTACGCTCTCTTACCCATACCATGCTCACCCATTGTGAACTCGTTTCATCGTTAGTGGGCGACATGGGGTCTTGTAATAGTACCCTGTTAACCCAATGATATGTGTTAGAGATAAGAGAAGAGTAATTTTTACGCGAAAGTTTGAACTCGAGAGACGAGAGAGAAAAGAGGTTTGTTTATTTAGTGCCGCTACTCATTGTACAAGTAGGATCCGGTCTGTAAGCGTCAGTTTGGAAAGATCTTACCGTCGTGATATCACATTCTCAAACACGGTATGTTTTGGTAGAGTTTCTGGTGTTTTGTTTTAGCATGGTTAAGGTGAACGAGTGAATTGGAACCACTGAGTTTAGCCATTTATTTTACTGATGGAAAATCTTATGAGAATCTGAATTTGAGATTTTATGAAGAGCTATAATGATAGGGAGTAATACTTCTGTAGGAAATAAACTTAATGGTAATGTTAAATTACCAATAAATGTTTTTCTCTATTTAGTCTACTTTGAGAATTCGTATATGTGATTACTGATATGTGAGTTATATGCAGATATCGTACCACCTGCAATTCTTCAAATGTAACCCTTATCGAAGCCAAAGAAATAATGGCCGTCTGTACACCATTACCTGCTGTCGGTTCTCAAGGGCAGATCACATGTAAAAAATGTACAGTCACTCATTCGGAGTCTGGAAGAACGGGAAAGAAACATTGCTCTTCAGCAGGATGTAGTGGACAAACTTGTTCGATTCAAAGCAAGAGCAAGAGGGGGGTAGACTCGAAGAGAACGTACAGACAGTTTGAACAGAGTGAATTCTGTAAATCTGTGATAATAAAAGGCAAGCGAGTATCGGGACATAATGCGCATGTCAAATCCGACACCGCTGAGAGTTTGAGATCCGGGAGTTTGTATTCACACTCCTATTCGGACTGGAGTTCATCGTTTTCTTCAAATGTATATCCACTGTGCGTGACTGTCAAACCTGTGAAAATTTCTTCTTCAAATTCCTGTTCAAGGGTAGCAGACAAGTTTCTATACCTCATTTCACTGTTCATAACACTATTGATATTCTCTCAGCTCACCATGGTAAGTGGCCTTACCTATGTGTACTAGAACTTATAGTATAAATCTGATTATGTGACACATCTTAACTAACTCATAAGTAATTAAGGAAAAATTTTATTTTGTTGCAATGAATTTTATACTAAGCTTAGTATGGTTATGGCTTACTAAATCTGGGTAATATTCGGGGCTATTGAGTCAATTCATAACACCTTTGATTCCGACTCCACTCCTTCATTCATACATCAATATATATAATAAATTTACTAATGCAGTAATATAAATATCATAATATTTTTTATATTTTGAAACATGCAAAAGAACTTGAATTCAAAATATTTCGTTAAAAAATTTGTCAATCAAATTATTATCTATGAAATAGGAATTCTTAATATATTATTTGCTGGTTTGAAATTTAAATTTACTAGTTAAAAATGTGCCGACTCCACAGCCCTGGTTATTTTCCATTTCCATGTACAGGATGGAAATTCCATTTATTTTTTTTTCCATTCATTATGCTCCAATCCGCATAGTCTTCGATAGTATGTCTGATTTGAATACTCCCCATTGGCAAATTTTCCCCAAAGATGTTACCAATATGCTAGACCAGTGGTTCCCAAACGTTTTAGGTATGTGGCCCACTTATTGAACGAACTAAAGACATGTGACCCAGTTGTTGCCAAAAAATGTCATTGCATTAACGGACTTTCAGTTTTCACGCAAATTTTTGTTAAAATAAGCGATTTTTTAAACATAAGAAAATACAGTATAAAGGTTTGTAATTGGAAAGCCGCACCGCCCCTAGTCTGTTCAAAATAGCTCTGTGGCCCTCTGAAAATGTCTTCGTGGCCCACTACTGCGCCATGGGCCCCAGTTTGGGAACCACTGTCCTAGAATTAGCAATTCAAGGAGATATTTATTCCAATAGGTAATTGAGAAAAATAAAATCTGATAATTATTTTCATTCCTGTAATCTCAATTGTGTGATTCATATTTTGAAATAAAAAATGTTTTATTTTTCCAGTTTGTATCTGCTGCACCCTGCACAGGATGCCCTCCTGAATGTGACTGTAATTTGGATGCTGACAGTAATTGCATCATAAACTGCAGTGACAGGTTCCTGACAGTGAATCCGATAAAGTCGGGTCTGGATCCAAATACAACGCATATGTGAGTTAAAAGTTTTGTTTGTCAAAAATATTTTTATATTATTAGTGAATCTTCTACTATTCATATTCAGGTTATAATTTTTACTTGGTATCTCAACGAGTAGTAACAAAACAAAAATAATCAAACTTAGTGTTTCAAGATAAAGTGTGAAAGAATTTTTATTTATTTTTATATCTTCAACCTGGTAGTTTTAGCATCACAAAAATTCTGCTTGTCAGTTATTGCAAATGTACCAGTATGTCACTAAATGTCAAATTTCATTCATTCGCAGAGAATGGATGAATGTAAATGTGCAATGGATAGACCTTGTCTTAGGGGTGGATAGATTTGTCTATTGATTAAAGTATTTTAAACTCACAAATTCATGAAAGCCATTAACTAACTTTTTTCACAGTAAAGATTAAACTTACTTTTTAATGCAACTTATTTGAGTTTATATAAAATTATTATAAATATGATAATTATAGATATTAAATTTTCTTATTTTCACAGTTTCATTATCATGCCTAATAACAGGCTCAATCGTAGTGTTTAATGCAATTGAAATGCTTTACCAACAAGCAGCATCTGGATGTGCCACTTCTGGTCTTAACTTTCTATCATGTCATTTTTTATATTTTTCTAATACTTCAGATTGCTGAGGAATAACCAGATTTCAGAATTCGGAGAAATATCATTGTATACGAAACTCGTTGTATTGTGAGTAAATAATTTTGAATCGTTTATTTTTTAAATTTATTATATAGTGCACAGTAACCTTAATTGTTGGTGTGTTATTGCAGAGACATGGCTTACAATTTAATCAGCGCTGTACCTGAGAACCTTTTCACCGAAATGTCAAGCCTCACAAAATTGTATGTGGTATAAAACAGATATATAGTATGTGTACAGTATGTTATCAATTTAATACGGTATTAGAGGGGAAAAATTTCTGCAAATGTCCATTGAAGTATTAATTCAAGATAAAAATTAATTAACAGTATATAAAATTAAGAAAAACAATTGCACAATTTCATTTTTTTACTCATGAAATGCAAGTCAAAATTTACTTTCGATTTTCATTCATTGAACTATCTATGACATGAAATATTCTCTTGTTCAAGTTACATATCCTTCTGTAACCCACTGAGAAGATGAAATACCATTTAGAAATCTGCTATGTATATTCTAATAGACAGACCATATGCTGCTGTAATCTTTTGTCATTGTGGAGTACACCTCTTGAAGTGTATGTTAAAATTGCAGAGATTTGTCAAACAATGAAATATCTTCACTGAAAAGCTCTCAGCTGGAAGGCTTGACAGAACTCAAACAGTTGTGAGTGAGCTTTATAATTGTTATTACATTTGAATAAATACTACACTAACCTTAGGATTGTACATGTTTATTTATTGTCACTAATCAGATGTCCACACGAGATACTCTTGCTTTATTTCCGTAGTATCAATTATATTCCACTTTGTTCCACTCCATTGAGAGTCAAACACCGTTGAGATTCATTTTCAATAGGACAATTTAATTCTTGCCGTTTACAAAGTGGGTACACTTTGCCTACATTATGTTAGCTTTGGTTCAGGTGAATCGATCTGTTTACAAAGTAATCGGATGACTCGTTGTCGAACATTCTAGTAGAGGGTTAACTTCATGTTAGTAGGAACCTTGATATAACACTATGAATACACCAGTTGGGGATATTTGGATATATCGTTATAATAATATTTGGATAATAATATACCTACGGTAGTTCTTTTGTAGTACGATACTTCTAAGAATCTTGCTTAAAATAATCCTGTTGTTTAAACATTTACATTTTGGTGTGGGCACCTTATTAAATAAAGATATGCTTTTGCATTTTTTGATTTTTTGTCTGATGACAATATACTAAATACATCACCTATGTTGTGTTTGTAGACACTGAAAACTTTTATCTGAGAATGTAATGCTTCTTGTTGATTCATATTGCATATTGTAATTCAATTACATGTATGGATTAAATGGCAATAGGTCAGCATGTGAAGGAAAACTAGGTCTCTCTAGTTTTGCTCCATTCATTGAATTATAGTACCCAAGGATTAGAGATTTTGTTAGTGCTACTCGCTCCTCTATTGTTCATGCGGTATCCTAAAGAGTACCCAGCGGGGACGTATACTTTTGTTGTAAATCTTTTGACAAGCTACAATTTTCAATAATAGCATGCTAAGCTCTTTTATTAAATAGGGATGACTGCTCTTACTTGGCCTCGCTTACATTGTACAGTGGAGGAAATTATACATTTTGCTGTGTTACCACATAGCATTGTATAGTTATTTACAAGCTCACTCCATTTGCACATAGATCCTTGTATCACTATTTTGCTACTCTTTGTTTGTATATTTTCTTTCGATCATCAAGTAATTATATTTTTCTTGTCAGGTATTTACACCATAACCAACTAACTCAACCCATATTGCAAGTATTGCCGAAGGTGGAAAATATGTGAGTCTGCTTTGTGTCATTGCTATCAGCTTTACGTTTACTGTCATTGTTTTACTATGTTGACAGACGTCTTTATACAATCTCATTTTGTCAATAATTAACACAGGATGCTGTAATTATTATCTTTAAGAAAATAGTTTTGACATCTAGTGACATCCTTTTGGATACGAGCTACCATGATAAAAACCTCTCATTACTGCAACCCTCATTCTCCGTGTGCACTTTGTCATATAGTACCCTTTTTTGCATAATTGCATTGCTGAAGCACATGTAGTACTAAATTGAGAAATGCAGCATCATTTTTTGTTGGCATGATGTTGTCAACAAGTCACTATAAGAGACCACTAGTATTCATATTGGAACAGTTTACATTTACAGTGTTCTCATCAATTAATGATTTTAGACTTTACTGCCAAATGCATTAAATCAGAATTGTACATTTCTTAACTAATGTCGATATTTTTAATCCATTGCTGCAGAACATTGTCCGGAAACAAGTGGGTTTGTTCATGTCACCTGGAATGGTTACAGACTCTTTTGAACAGTAGTGACATTGTTCATGGAGTCATCAGTTGTTCAGCCCCACCTTCACTTGAAGGTCAATCTGTTAAGGATGTTGATCTGAGGAGTGTGAAATGCGGTATGTACATGGTACTTTACTCATATACAGATAATATAGTTAATTGCAGAAATTTTTGACAAATGTAGGAAATCATGGATGGAATCAACAATATGTTGTATGAATACATCCTTAACATTAAGTATAGTATATACCATCTGTAGACTTTTACTGGGATGGTTACTGGTTGCCACAGCACCAATCAAGAATTTTGAAAACTCGTCAAAATTTCTCTCAACATTGAATAAATAATTAAAACCAAAGCAACATAGAAAATCCTGATTTGATGCTAGTCGGGTGCTTGTAGTAACTACATTCTAGATCAGGAAATAGTGCGGAAAATTTTTTTGTTTGTAGATATCTCAAGTGTACTCGAGTGCATGTAATTAATACTGTAGTATCACCTGTTTAAAATACTGTGTGAAACGACGAAAATGAATATGATTTTCACAACGATTTGGGACCAACTTCTTGTCTGGTCCCAACTGGTCCCTAAAATAACATCAATTTATGAAAAGAAATAATAACCTCAGCAATGTTTGCAATAACACCACAAACTTGGTTACACTTTTCGAGTTCCAAAGGAAAATATACACGTTTTTCGGAGCTGCATTTTGTCTTTTTTTAGCTACATTAAATAAAGTCTTATTCACAAGAGTGTTTTGATTCCAGGACACCTGGTTAAATGTCACTAGGTACCATAAGCCATTGTTGAATCTCCCTTTCAGACAAAAAATGTCCCCTCATTTATCTTAGGTGCAAGTTGGCGTATCCAGGTTGCGATAGAGGTTTTATCTTTTTGAGACAGTTTAAGGAGTGGTCGCTCTTGTTGACCCAAATATTTGTTATGTTTTTATTTGGCTTGTTGATAGTTAAATGTCATTTTCTCTGTTTGGCATTTTCAAGGGTATAAAATATATATGAAAGGCAAGTTGTTGCGATAATATCTGATATATGCAATGCAAAGCTGGTCTCGTCTGTTGGTTTTTATTGAGGCCTAGAAAATATATATGATATGTTCATGAAAAGAAAATAAATGAAAATTTATTCCTTTGCCTTTAATTTCAAAATGTTGTAAATTATATATCTTAGTCTAACTTTGAATGCATCATACATACTCAAATGTGAGATAAAATATTCTCAGCCTTGATTTAAAACAGTTCCAGCTACTAGTAATTAAAAATGTTGTCATTCAAGTTCAAGGTATAGGTATCTGTACAAGTAGAGCACAATTTTGGAGGATTCTGTGGAATTTATATTGCACCCTGATCACCTTCATGTGACTTTACTTCTTCAATAATAGAGTTGTCAAAACTGGGAGAGTAATTCAGGGGTAATGAATATCACAAATATACTATGCACAAAGCATAAAGTTTTCGGATTTGCTCTATTTGACTAATTGATCTATTAGACTACAATTTTCGTATTTCATTCCCTAATTTTCATTATGGATCTTATCTTTAGCCCTGTTTCTAGCTTAGCCAATTTTTACTATCACCCATTAGCTGAAAATGAACTCGATGCCCTTTTCCGCGGTATTAGATTCGGGGTGAGGCTTCACGGAAATCATCACTTGAAGTATGTATGGTATACCATATATACCAATATGAACCCTTTTTCAATAAAGGCTTTTGTGCAAGGCGACAATCACACGAAGGTCACCTATCCCTTTTCGCTCACTCTTGTTTATATTACTATATCCTGTGTTATGTCACAACAAATAACTAAATTGTTATTTTTTGTTAATGTCGGACTTTTCATTGTGTTGGTCAGACCATTGTTATTCTTTCCTACGGATTTCAATTTTAAATCTTAAGTAATTATTGCTATTGCGACATTAAATTCTCACATCATAGAAAACATTTTAGCTGAATTAAAGCATGTACATCTGTTGTAGACTCTAAAATAAAATAGAGTCGAAGATTTTATGATAATTATATGCGGCATCTTTTGAAAATCATTGAAAATTTGAATATATGAGGGTATATTTGTATTACAGAATTGTTCTTATACTTCCTTAATAATACTATGCTATCTTAAGCATATAAGCAAAAGTCATAGCTAAGGCAGTATCATTTAGTTATATATATAGAAACATGGGAAAAGGTTTGTGAGGGTTAATAAGATATTTCTTTAATATTTTATTTCGATAGACAGAGACCTTCTTCAAACCTTTAAAATGTTTTGAGCAACATACAGTAGAGAGTGTATAAATCACCATAGTATTGTCACTATATGAAAATGTTTATATGACGTATGGATATATTGAAGATGAACAATCACATTCGAATTATCTTGTGATAAATTGTTAAGTAGTTTCAGATGAAGTATCAATTCCTTGAGTAGCCATAGAAAATTCGAAAAATGGCCCTAGTGCACTTGTTATTTCTTATAAGCCTTTATGTGAATCTCGAAATGAGTACATGCCTCCACATAAATGTAATTGAAGATAAAATTAATATCTCATTGACACCTTTAATTTCATGTAGCAAATAGCTGCCAGTTTGATATAAATCAAATACTTTTAAATTTAGTTTATTTGTTTGTGTACTAGTACTTCTTTTGCAAATGTTGAGGATTAGTTCCAGCTGTTTTGCTACTTATGGGAAGAATTGATAACATTTATATATTGTGTGCTATGGTCATAACCTAATTATTATTCATCTTTACAGCGCTCTCTTACGTCTCTTGCTTGCCAAGTTCAACTGAAAAGAAGTACATTGTATGGGAATACACTGATTGGAACACTAGCGCAATACACGATAAAAAATCTTGCAACACACTGTGTCTCTCTCATGGATACCACTATGCATCTGTCCATGTATGTTCCGTAGCATATTCAATTAGGGCAATTTCTAGAATGTTATTTCTTGTTAGCATAAGTAAATGTATAGCCCATACTAAAAGAGTCAATACTTTATACAGCAGACAATTTGCCTGTGTGCTGAAGATACTACGAGCAGTTTGGGGTCAGATTCATGCACTTTAGACTGCAACCAACTTCCTCTGCCAACAGCTACTTGTGGGAAAACCGTAAGTGTTACCTTTATATATTTATCAATTATTTCTAATGCACTAGAATATTAGATAAATGAGTATAAAATAGATAAATTTTCCCCTAAATAAGAATACAGATTTTGGTTCAAATCTCTACTGTCAACAGAACTTTGAGATAGCGAAAATTGCTTATAAGTTCAAATGAAAAAAAATGTAGCTTTTTCATCCTTTGGTAAACTTTTCCAACTACATTTTTTTTACTATGGAAAGAGCTCAAATATTCTCGGTTACTACATATTAAATTCTTGAAAATTTTTGTATTCGTCAGGTTGTTCACGATGCTCCATTCGCAACTGGACCGCTTTTAATCTTTGAAGGTGTCAAAACGTTCTCGGTTGAAGAAACGGTACTTATACTTATCCTAATTCAATTGTATTGAAGTCCTTAGTTTAAATTTCTGACTAAAGGCTCAAGTGTTAGTTTTTAATCTAAGAGTACTCATTTTTGTAATGCACTTTCTGATGTAATTTGTCTAAGCCCTTCCTTTGTCCGCTTGTAAATACAATATGAAATCATCTACGAACTAGCCCTAGAAC
This sequence comes from Halocynthia roretzi, assembly GCA_013436055.1. Lineage (NCBI taxonomy): Eukaryota > Metazoa > Chordata > Ascidiacea > Stolidobranchia > Pyuridae > Halocynthia > Halocynthia roretzi. Next base: position 151,593 of record QRAM01000218.1, on the reverse strand, counting down.
TGGAACAACTAATCATTATCAACTGTTTCGTCTTGTCATTCTGTTGATGGACCTTGATCTCAGCGTAGGGTCATATGATAAATATCTTCCACTATAATATCATATTTTCTATTTGAATTTTTGTTTTCCTAAGGTGGAAATAACTGTCATTCCGGCTCTGACTGATCCTGTTGACTATGTATGGAATTTTAACGACAGCACAGTTATTATGACAAGCAGCACAACTGTAAAACATAAATATACCTTGCCTGGAACATACATCGTCACCATCGGTGTCAACCAGTTTCATTATACATATCTGTGAGTTAATGTACAAGTATTCACTTTCAATTACTGTAGCATTGGCTTGCTTTTCAATAAAGATATATATATGTATGTTTTTCTTCACATATATCATACAATCTTCTTGCAGGTCTGAAAATTACAGTTTTATATATGAGCAATTTATATAGCATAATTATGCATTGATTGATATGAAATTATTACCTATAATCAGAAAATAGAGTTTCTCATGTAATATTCATCTAATATCCGTATTGCAGGATTTCCGTTGCTGTCGAAGAGCCGATCAAGGGTGTTGCGATTCATTGTCCTAAATACGTTGAGCCCAACGAACCTTTAAACATCACAGTAGATTTAAGACACGGCACAAAGCCACGTCTCAAGTGGATGTCAAAAGCGTCAGATGGAGAAATTGAATATGGTAACAGTTACTTTTCATGAAGTATTTTCACTGAAAATATTATTGACAGATTTATAGGTGGTAAAATTTATCACTGACATCTCTATAACAATATCATCAGCATCAGGATATAATATGTTAAATCAAACAATAAATGGTGCAATACACATTAGTATTTCTTTACACAATTTTTTGTTCAAACAGGCTTCAGCAATTTGTCTGTCTTCTCAACAACATACCCAACTTCCCTTTTGTCATGCCTAGTGTTTACTTACTATTTTAATTTTAGTGTTATTGTGATATTCAATCTTGTCCCTCTTGTTGTATCAGTCTCAATCTATATCTAATGCATAGTTACATGCATTCTCCTAAAAGAGGTAGATGCTGTATGGTAGCCATAATTTGTGAACAATGTTACCAAATATACTTGCAATCTTTTCTTCCATTTTGCAATACAAAGATATAGTATTAACTATCAGTATTGGATATAAGAGGTGCATGACCCGTGAAATTAAGAAAAATTGGAATTGTGATAACATGACATTTATCATTCCCATCGTACTTCTACCACTATTTTTGAGCTAATAATCTAATCTGTAAAGGCAATGACATAGTTTTAAATGTCCTACATCCTACCAATTCTTCATCGATAACTTATCATTTGTTTCTGCTCATATGCATATCATATGCATTGTTTCCCATCCCTTAACCAGGCCTGTATAGATCTTGAATGTCATATTTCATTCAAGAAATTTTTAATTTGTATCATCTCCATTTTTATCCCTAGTCACCTGCTGACTTCATTGATTGTTTTAATATATTTATTTAGATGAAAGTTTTAAGCCTTCTTCTGCTGAGTTCTATGAAAGGACTCAAACAGCATACTTGGCTATCAGTTCCATTCAGAATTGGACAATGGCATTTCAGAAATGTACTCAAAGTGGTGGATTATTGGCTGTAATTGACAATCAAAACGTCACAGATTTTATTTTGAGTCGTGTCGTTAGCAGCAATCCAGCCAGGTTTGTGGAAATACTAAATTTAACAAATTTGGTCATTGTGTTCCTTGTAATTGTACATGGTTAAATATTTGCGGTTTAATGAACAATTCCTTGCTTGGATCGGAAATACGATGTTTGTCAGATTAAGGATTGCCAGTACAATTGGGGTTTCTTAGCATTTATTTTCATTTCCAGTGTAGCCCACCTGGTTTGTTTGAAAGTTTTCTTTAGACTGTAGCAAAGTTTCAAATCGGAATATTGAATAGCAACAAACAATATGTGGTTACTACTGAGAAACATATTGTCCTTTCTAGGTGTTAGTTTTGAAAGTAATTATACTCACATATTGAAATTGTGATGTTATGGCTTCGTATGTATACACACACCTGGCTTTAACTCGGCAAACACTGCAATATAATGGCACTTCGGTACTTTTTAAACCTTTTTAAAAGAATGTGGGTTTGGTCACTTTCACTTTGAGATAGTACTCCTCGGTTTACGCCATACTCTCGGAAGGAATCTTAACTCGTAAACTGTGCCGTGTTTCGTTAAAATTAATATGAAGTAGCTAGATAATTCTAAGTATTTAGAATTCATTGTGGGCATAACACATCAGCAGTTTGCAATAAATGATAAATGACTTTATTTTCATAGTAAATGGGTTTCGATTCAAATTCCAACGATTCGATGTACGATTTGTAGTAGTATTCATAAGCTGTTTTTCTATGAACTCAACAATCACAGGCTTATGATGACAACACATACTTTGCTCACACAAAATTCTATTAAAACTGCTGTATAATCTTGAACTTAATGGATCTGAGAATTGATTTTCTAAGATTCTGCCAAAAAAAGGCATGACGTCAATAGTTGCCAATGCTTCTAGCATCCATCCGTATTTCCTTCTATATAGTAATACCTCATTTTTACTTCTATGTTTATTTATTTTATAATCTTTGGTTAGAGGACAACTTCTGTCTTAATATAGACACTTCTTCATGGGACATTAAGTTTCCCTTTCAAGTTTCAACAAGGAAAAGGTGTGGCTGGCCTGAGCACTATATGAGAGACTGTCTGATTCAGCTTGACCACCATTTTGTTGATTTTCCAGTTAAAAAAGTCTCTTTTGCCCTACTAGTAATGGAGTAATTGTAGAAGTTTTGCTCAGCATTACACCCCTTTGTAGAACACATAAAAAATTTGATCCATATCTCTCATCTCACCCACTTCGAATGATGTCCGACCTTTGTTTGTCATGTATATCACGGTTTAAAAAATGATTATTACTATTATTCTTGGATTACAATATATTTCCGCTTTCTTCCACTATCATTTTATTATTTTGCAGTTTGTTCTGGCTTGGTATGGCGGACTCCGGCTTCGCAGGGACTCTAGGAAACGCGTACGGCCAGGTATTATCAAGCGCATTGTATTCAAACTGGGCAGATGGTGAACCTGATGAACACATTTCACAATTTGTGACTCCCGGAGTGAGTATTGATATAATTTATGAAGGTTCTATTCAGAATCTAGTGAGTTGCCAAATCTTAATGTCAGTGATTCATTACACCAAGTGTAGCTTTTTCTTTCGTGTGATCTTTACCTCTCTTTCGTAAAATACTTGAGATTTCGAAATAGAACGATCTTGTTGGAAATGAGGACTTAGTGGTATACCAACGAGTTTTGAAGGATGACAAGCATAACATGTTCGTTAATCTTGTTATTTGATACGGGCGTAAGAATTTGCTAAATAAACTAATTGAAACTCGGTAGATACGGTCTTGAGCTCATTATCTAATCTGCAAATCAGATATTATATGGAAAATTGCACAGAGCTCACTGTTACTAATTGTTGAAAATATACTTCAGGAAATTCCTAATCACGGAAAATTAACATTATCTAGATATTCAAATGCAATAAGATTTCTAATTGGTTACTAGCTTAATGAAACAAATCCTGAGTTGAAATGAAATTATGCCCAACTGGAAGCAGCTTGAGAATGCTGCACTTGCTTATATGTTTTCTATCCTCTACTTGCAGGTGTAATGTATTGTACCATTTTGCAAATATTTGAAAACTAAATATATCAACTTATTGCAAGTTTCACTTTCTTAGATCCCACTACATATCATACTTCAAATTATTCTGTTCATAATCCCCACACTTCAGCTACAGTAAATGCATGGATATTGTTATCCGAATTCATAATTAATTACATTAAATTCAATGAATAAATGGATCTGCTTTTTGGAATACAAGACAAAGGTAATATTGAAAAAAGAAACTAGAAAATGAGCACCAAATCCACTAAAATTAGAGTCCCAATTTGGTTCAGTTGAAAATAGTAAGGGTACACTCTATGATACATGATGATTGTAATTATATATATATATATATGGAGTGTAAAGTTTCTCATAACATAACAATCTCTCTTCCCAGTGGTGTGTTGCATTTGACAAAAATGACAGTGGCAAATGGAAAACCCTCAGGTGTACTTCAGAACACAGTTACATCTGCCAATACAGAAGTCCTTGTAAGTTTCTTTGCTATTTTTTCTTATATATTTTTGACTACCGTACTTTTAAAATTTCATATCTTAGATCACGCTGAAGAACCACAAAATTTTATTGCTGGCCCAACAGAGTTCCAGACAAAGGGAACATGGACTAATTTAACAGTGATTTCATCTGAGCCCACACCTAGCACTGGCGGAAAGGTATCGTTTCTTGAATTTGATGGTGAATTTTAATGCTATTAAAGTGTAATAGAGTAGTACTTTGCTTAAGCTTGTTACTCCAATATTCAGTAATTCAATTCAGTGAAGTGGAAAACAAACCAAGGCGATTAGGTTGTCATCCATTGCAGAAGTTCATCTTATTTATTTTGTAATTTCAATATCTGTCCAGGCATACGTCTTGTTGTTTCCCGGATTATGGTTAAAGCACGGAGGTCTTATGAAACGCTGGGAATTTACTGGTCAAAGTAATACAATGCTCAGGCTGCAGCTATACAGACCGACATGCAAGAATTCGAAGAAGGCGATACGACCAGGTGACTATTATTTCTATTATTCTCTTCATTTCATAATGCTATCAGGTTTGTTGGCTTATTCAACAAATTTTAACTGAATTGAACAGTATTTCCAAGGGGGACACATAATGGGAGGTCTTCTCGGGTATACGCTGTAGGGCAGATGTTATTACCTTTAGTTTTTTTTAATGGAAATTTGTAGTTTGAAGTAGTTATGTACCCGTTTATTTTTAGTAGAAACAACCGTAAAGTTAGCGGTATATTTCTCCGGATAAAAATGGTTGAAATATTGAGTCAAATTACTTGAATGCAGATACAGTTAACAAAAAATTATTTGACCCACTTTGGCTAGTTTATAATAGATGAAAGTGTCTTTCATATTTGTACCACAATTCTAGTCGTTGTTGCTGAACTGTAATCTAATGAGTGATTAGCAACCTGTTTAATTAGAATGAAATTTACAACATATTATATCTGTATCAAATATATTATATATTATATATATAATATAGGAGTTGTTGTCTTCTTCTTCAGAATGTAAAGTTTATATTACCAAATTGGCTATCAGGTGTTTCGATTGTTGCGCAGTCTGTGTCATCGTTTCAAAAAGAATCATATTTCAAAGGGATGTTCCTCAGGAATTAGATTACAATAGAAGTACTGATATTTGTTGTGTTATACATACAAACCTACACACGTTTTCACACCTTTCAAATGGATTCTTTGTCTAATAGCACGCACTGAACATTTAGGTTTCAGGAGAACAACAGATAATCCAAAACCTCTAATTGTATTTCATCAGACAGAACACTAAATTTAGCTCTCCTTCTCAATAATATATTTCAAAAATAAATATGATTTGCCAAGAAGTGTGTGTAAAATTTATCCACATAGTATTAGTCCTTCCTCCATTCCTTTATTATTCTAGACCTCAGTCCGGTTTCAGACATATAGAAACCTAGTGTTGAAAAAACAATGGCCTTTTAGACTCAAGTGTCCTATTCATAACATCGGCTTTACGTTATACTTTTGTTGTTTTTGTCGTCAAGCCCTCCAACTTCAATAAATCTAAGGCCGTTCTTGAAGTCCGGTTGATATCTGCGAATTGCTTGTTCAAATTACCTTTCGATAACATCGCATTTTCTCTATGGGAGCCATTTCATTCTACTTCTACAAACAATCCTCACCTTGGAGAATATACTGTGAAATTTTGAGTGCTACTTAATCTTTCGAGGCGCCTGTGATGAGTTTATTCTTTACTGTCTACTGACCATTCAGGAAAAGTGAACATGAATGTAGTAGATGATAATAATTTGATATGTGACTATGATGGATTGCATGTAAAGCAAAATATGATGCTTGTTTTGAGTCTGTTTATCTGTATCCATAGACATTTCTGTAGTTTCCATTTTATGTTACCATTGTTTATGAACTCCTATGTCAAACCACTGAAATAGAATTGAAAGGAAATTATTACAAGGGCCTTGGTAATGTTTGTATTATACTTGATGATGTCCATATTGTATTCAACTAAAAAAAAGTGGCATAGGAGTTTGTATGATTGAAACAGTCATTAATTTTCAATCTAAATGTAAAATTTATAATTATTTAGTACTTTTGAATTATTCCAGAATTCTTTTCTCTTTCCCATTTGTTATTTCAATAATAGCTTGCTGTTTAATAACAGTCAGATATGAAATTCATTGTGTAATGTTCCAATGAGTGAACTTGAAAATATAACCGACTTACATACATACTTACTTGCATTTGAGCAAGCAAAAATTTTAATATCTACTAACTAATACTGCATTATAATTTATGATTTTCCATTACCAATTTCTATGATAAAAAATCAAGTTTGTGTACTACTGAGTTTGGTTGACCATCATTTATAGATTTCCTCAATTTGTTTTTAGGTTGCACAGAACATTCAAGTCCATTTCTCACATGTGCCAATGCATCAGTCTTCAGAAAATGCAGAGAACAAGTACCACCCTGCACTCAGGGATACCAATATTGTTCAATTACCCATACATGCAAGGTATGTGTAATAGTAATTCCTATTCGAAAACTACAGTGCTGAACTCTTTTTCCGATTTCTGAATATTTGAATCTATTAAATGAGGCAGTGGTGGCATGGGACAGAAGTTTAACATGATATCCATTTACTTTACTTTCGGATTTTGTACTGTGGTTTTTCCTAATGCGATATGTAAAAAACGCTGTGAGATGTTGTGAGAGAATTTTTGTAACATTCTGTAAGTGGAAATTGATCTACATCTAACAGTATCTTGTATTTCCTCAAGAGTTGGATATATAACAGACAGAATAATCTGGGTATTATTTCCTTCCTTATTTTGCCGAAGTCAAAGCAACAGGAAGGGCAATAACTTCTATTCTAGTGCGTTGAAGGAGTTTATTTCATTTTTCCATGGGCCATCTCTGAGTGTACCTTATTTTTTTTTATTACTTCACCCTCGGTTCCATGCAATTCTGCTCTTTCTTTTTCATCTACATATTTGTGATGATAATTAAGTTGAATCTCCTCTATATATATATATATACAAGTTGAGATGTATGTTAATGCCAATGGCTGATGTTAATATGTCTTGTTATTACCGTAGGCTTTGTCCGAGTCATGCAGCGACTACAGCTTCCGCGCAAGCAATGAAATTCTTTCACGTCATAGCTTGGACTCGCTGTCTTATGTTCTCGTTTCTCAACATTCTGTCAATATACCGGAGGATAAAAAAAATTCTTATCAGGTTTCCTTGGATATTGGAAGTATAGTATTGTACGGGAAAGAAATAATAAATAAATAAAATATTAACTCGCGTTTTCAGGTACTTGTTGAAAGTGATGTTTTGGTTAGATCCGATGATGTTATTGGTGTGGCTTTCAGTCAAGCATCACTGGATACTAGTGACCTTAGTCGATTACCATTGCATTGTCAAAAGAGCAATTTGAGCACGTAAGTTAATTAGTAACATTAAAAATGTTGACACTAAAAACATTTGTAGGCAATACAGAAATTGCTATGATCTAAAAAAGTGACAAAAAAATCTTTCTGAAGAAATGAGTAAAAATGAAAAAATGTTTGGAAGAAAACAGCATCATGCATAAGAGTGGTACTGTTGTAAAATTGCAGAATTTATAAGGAATTTACTTCTGGGGCTAGAATAACTTAATTAAATTCAGATTTAATAGTTTAGTTAGAATATCATGTTTGTGAATTTTGTTCTCTAGGTGGAGGCAGAGTGCTCTTCTTGTTACATCAAATTCATTTGCTGGTGTAACAGAGGAGTTGGATCTGACCAATCACGCATGGGTGGATTTGATCTGGTGTGACATCAGATTGAAGTTCACCGAAGAGATGAATGGTCATCGGGCAGAATCACCGTTTTTAACTCCGGTATTTTGATTTGCGTTTCTACCTAATTAGTTATTCTAGTATTCCTGGATAAAATTACCATTCTGTCAATATAATTTAACACAAATGTGATCCAATGTTACGGGCATCGGGATTGAATAAAAATAATTACCAAAGTTCACATTTCATTTAGACTAAATTTAAGATATTTGAATATAAACAAATTGGGGACTGTTGCACACAATCAAAAAAATAAGTAAGGAGTTTAAGTGACTCAGAGAAACTTAGAATTCCATATTTGCAGAAAATATGTAATGCCTTAACAGACAATCTACGTCATGTGATGGGCGGCAGGCCCACAGTTGGACGACCTTGATTTACATTATGATTTGTTTTACATTATGATTTGATTTGTATTACATTTATACAGTGGTATTGCAATTCTGTTATATTTACTGTATATGTAACTTCAAATATGTTATGTGCCACAGTCCGGAAAATAACAAATCTAGATTAAAATTAGAAATTTAAAAAATACAGTGCTGTTATTATTCCAGAATATATATTGCATAATGTACTTTTTTATCATTTGCATTTTACTTTCACAGAAAGTTGCTGGTAATTTCACTTACAGCTTGGTTGCCTTCAACAACGTCTCGCAAACGAATGCTGTTGATGAACCACAGACTGAATGCGTGATTGAAGTGCGGGACAGAATTGTCTCGGTGACTATCGCTGCACCATTACCCAACGGAGAGACTCCAGAAGGCTATCCGATAATTTACATTCCCACCGGTATGCCTCAGGCGATCGCTCTTAAAATTGAAGGCGGTGGATCAGATGTCATTGCTCAATGGACTGGTAAGAATAATGGAAAGTAAAATCATACTCTTATTTGATTCTGTCAGCAGACTGTAGTTCGTTGCGAAGTACGCTTTGCTTTATTCTCCATGTCGTACGCATCCTATCATGTTGTATTCTATAGTTTAAGTATTTTATGTTGAATAATGAAGATTAAACATGCTTTAGACGTGAAATTATTTGTATCTGTTAAATACAGTTTCATTCTTTAGTTTTCATTGTTTATTTCATATTTCCAAGTATATTTTTAGCCTTTGTTTAGAAATCCGAGTCACCTCCTGACCCATGCTTGCCTTATAAATGATGCACTACCTGTATTTGCTAATTGTACAAATTAATTTATGTGTGATACTAGGTATTCCAAGTGGTACTGTCGAAACGGTGCTTCAAGCTCGCTGCCCGCTTTCTCTAGCCGATACCACTCCAGGTTGTTCTGGTCGTTCTGATTCAGACCTCCGTATTTCAACTACTAATATTACGCTTGACACAAATACAACAATGAAGGTATGGTATGATATATGACAATAATCTGCTCATGCATAGGAGATAAAGTCTTTAAACAATGAGGATTTTCTTTCATTACTTATTGAATGCTATTAATTTTGATCACTAATTATGGAGAGTGCTACTATAGTATGGTCTACATTATTTTTTGAGGTTTAGATCAAGGTAAGGGTAAAATTCAAAAGAGCAAAAAGTTGTTCAGAGAAGACATTATAAACCAAACCCGAACTACCAAAAATTATGTACACCACAAACTATATATAGTAGTAATATATGGAGACTTGGTTCACTTTCACAGTAAACTTAAAGGTTATATATATCAGTGATATCATTTTCACCAAGATTTTGTTTTACAGATAACTGCAAGGAACACCTTCAGTTCAGCAGAAATTACGATCCGAGTAGCTACAGGAGAGGCGATCACTGGTCTAAAAATTTTACCAGAAACTACAACCCGTATTCTTTCCAGCATACCATTGGTAATCCATAAAACATCGAGTTATATTCATAGTAAACTACAGGTACAAAGACCGGGTCGTGATGCGAATTGGTCGGTGACCGAACTTCTCACCAAACGGCCATGATCTGCTCCAATGACCTAGAAAATATCTTTGGATATTATTTTAATGTCACACGACGAGTGATATTATTTATAAGAGTATGAAAAGTTACCAAGATCAGTTTTATATGAATTATCTGGATAAAAAAATTCGTAAAGTTCTAATGGAGACACTATCTAACATCGATCAATAAACAAGGTGGTCGTAGAGTGAAGAGTAGCTGTACCTTTATACATGATGCAAGTATCAGTAAAATTTAAATTCAGGTCATGTGCTGGTCGGGCCCAGGGAAATGTAATCCCCAAACATGGAATATTCATTTTCAAAATATAATTTTTTGTAACCTGAATACCGAAGACATGTCTGTTCATAAATAGAACAACTTTAAGCTCATTTTAGTCACGTTTAGTCAACCCGAAAGTTGAAGAATATTTGTGATTGACTGTATTGTTTTCCCGCTGTAAAGCAGTTGCAGAGAATTATTATTTCATTGTAACACATTGTGCATTCTTTCCAAAGTTATTTCAAGCTTTAATTCCAATCAATCCTTCGTTTTATTGACAGGTTTTCACTGCTCATGTTGACACTGGGACAGATGTTTCATATTCTTGGGTCATTGACGAACTTACCCAGTATGCATACCTCAGTCAAGAGTACAATGTTTTATTTCGAACCATGGCTTTCTATGATCTGCAAGTAAGTTTAATAAATGCTTTTCCGTATGTTGTATACACCACACCTGTGATTATATTTTTATTCGTTTTATTGTAGCTCACGGCAACAAACTTGGTCGGAACAGAATCTGTCACTATTACTGTGAACGTAGATGCCATGAACAGACTGACAGATATCCATTTTGTGGGATTGCCTGACATCTCACAGCGTAATAAAGTTTTGCTGTTTGAAGCATCGGTAGCTAAATTTCCTTTGTCAAACTTGAAATTTTATATTTTAAATATTTAAATTTTTGCATTGATATTAAATTTTCAATGTTCATGTTCATTATTTAAGCAGAAATGTCCTTGAAAATGCACCATCTAAAACCATTCTAGTAGACAGTTAATAAACATATACATTTTACATACCTCATTTATAGTATCATTCAGTTATTGATATTATATAGCTAGGTTCTAATGCAATTCTAATGAATGAATTGTACTGTAATATGAAAAATGTACAAACACATGGGCACACCTGCGTGCTGATAGAATGTTTTGATAATAACAAATTCCAGTTACAGCATATCACCAATATCTAATGAAATTCCAATTACATATAATTGTCATATACGATGTCTTACATACTATCGTTTTCATTTTCCAGTTTCTTGTGGATGAGAATATTGACTACAAGACCAAATGGCTCTTCGACGTTCAAGGGATCGACGGACCAGACGTGCATCAGCCTCATTCTGGTGTCCGTCCAGATACCAGTATAGAGAGAGTTGAACAGACAGTTACTGAGAATTTCACTTTCACAACAACAGGAGAAAAAACTGTTAAGGTTGGAATTGAAGAAATGATTGATATTATTGTCAAAATCTTTTTTAGCACATCGCTTCATTGCTTCTAAACCTTGTGAAGCAAATTTTACAGTGTGGTTGAGGATCCCAAGTTCATAGCTGAATACTGTCACATACAACTTGAATGCACTATCAGGATACAATTTATATGATATTATAGTTAAAAACACAAGAATTAACTCCTGATCCCACATCTAAAGGCCAGTTGAAATAACGTAATATTGAGGCGAACCCTAAAAATTATTTGTTGCTGCATAATCTTCGTTTAATGATAAGTGATTATTATTCCTTGCCCTTTCTTGCCTCCTTACGCGCCTACGCAGTCGGACTCCACTTTACACCTGTATAACTGATTGAATTAAGTAGTTTATTATGGAAAGGCAATTGAGTGCCGAAACCCAACTGAAGTTAATTCTACTACTGGAATAACTGGTGCTTATTGCTACATAGTCAGGGTTAGGAATGGGCTAGACAGCGCTATCACCGTCATATTATATTCGTTGTTACATGTGTATAGAAAATAACATGATATGTACTTTGATTCATTCCCATGATCTAGAACTGAACGCTACAATATAACGAACTGAAGATTGTGATGGTAGGAAGTTAGAACCTTAGTGCCATCAGTCTATGATGATGATAAAGATGAATTCTAATTGAATAAATTTCCATGACTTTTTTCACTGAGACACATTGATATTTCAACACGCAACGAAACTCCAAAATCTGATACTAGGCCTGATTGCTAGCAGCGTTTTTGTTGTGAATCTGTGGTACTCAAAAAAGCGTTTAATTCACAGACACTACAGAGTTGAAGTTGAACAATATTCAAAGATCTTGTATAAATATGCATGTCTTTTTAAGGAAAAATCATAATATTTCTTTGTATTGCAGATCACTGTTTTGAATGATTATGACACAATATCTGTTGAGAAAACAATTGACATCAGAGAGCCTCTGGAAAGTGTGTCCATCGCTTTGACATCGGAAAAGCCGGAAACTATGGAAAGTCTACGGGTAATATATGCTTTTTGCTTGCTAACTGATTTTTGGTTATTTGCAAATTGATAATAATATAGCTGAATAGACAGATGGAATAATATATGTGTAGAATATAGATCAAATATTGAATGCAAACCTAAAATTACTGTTTGTTTTATTAATCACCAATAACTAATATACTGGGAATTTCTTTTACCCGGAAATCATATTGTAAGATGTTCCACGGTATATATACAAGTAATAATATTTCAGTATTCTTTTCTTCGAAATGAAATTAGGGAAGGTAATTTTCAGTCTTTTCATGGTCTAGAGCAGTGTTTCTCAACTTTTTATGCTTGTGGACAAGTAAACGTTGGACCAGACTGGTGGTTGAGAAACACTGATCTAGAGTAGGGTTAACAAATCGAATAAAAAAAAAAGTGTGTAAGCGAATTTATTCTCTTTCCTTATAATAGTTTGAGTGCTCTGCTATACCGTCTACTTATGCGACAAGGTTTGAAATCAATTGGGGTGATGGAAACAGAAGAGATTTCAGTGAAGATTCCACATCCACGCACTCGTACAGTAACCCCGGCACATATGTCATCAACGTCACCGGTGACAATGAAATAAACTCAAAGTGGAACACCACAAACATTATTGTATATGAACGAATCACTGGTATGTCATTCTCACTGTTTAAAATTTATTGACAGCACTTGAAATTTAAAAAATCCCTATGAATATTGTTACATTTTCTCTGTTGATACAGAAAAATAAAGTCTTTGCAAGCTAGCTGTTTTTCAGTTTTAGATTTCCACAATTTTAGTGAAAAATTGTAATTTTTCAAAGTACAGAATTGCTGGTTTACTCCATGAAATTACAGATACATGCTAAATTATGGAGTTAAATTTTTGTGGGTTCAATTCTTAAACTTTTGAATATTCCTCTTAATCTTTTACCAAAGTAAAAAAGTTCCATGTACTGAAATCATATATGTGTTTTGCTGGAAAACGTAAGTTTTCTGTCTTATTGCTTTGTCATTTCAAAGATGAAGACTATACTATATGAATTCCAACATACAATAAAAAGCAAAAGGTCTTATGAATTAATCTCAATTTGATCTGCATTCGGTTCAGTTCAAGGCAATGAAAAAACGTTCATAAAATCTTCAATATAGGAAAAACTAGGCCAATAACCATGTTCCAATGTATTTAAATGGAATGTTCACAAGTCAATAGCTTCCATTGGACATTGAAATAAAACCATGAAATAAAAAATTATGATGAAATTCATAAACCTTATTTGTGATTTTAAGTAACTATTAACTCAACTGGTATGATCATATTTGTGGTATAAAAAATTAGTTTGAATTGTAGCTACAATTTTTTTACATTTGTTTGGTAATAATCTTATTATCAAATGTGAAATTTTTGTTAGTTAATATCTCGTGATCTTGTCATATGTAAAATATAAAGCGACTGTACTAAGATAAATCTAAATTGGGTGTGAAATATGTCATACCCAACTTATCAGGTTAAACTGTGCTTTATATATATTGAGATTAATCGTTTTTATACATTTCAAATTTTCATCGATGTAAGTTCCCCAACCTTGTATATTCATCTGTAAATATTCATCTGTCCAATTAAACATTATTCTCGTTTATTCTGCAGGACTTACAGTGACGTCAGACGGGCCAACAGAAATAAATCTAGACACAATTGTGACTGCCGGTATTGACACTGGTCTGGCCAGTGCTGTTTATTCTTTTGATTTCGGTAGTCCTACCATAAGCGCAGTTGTTAACAGTTCTTTATCCATGGCTAGTGGCACCTATCTCACTATAGGAAGATACAATGTTACTGTGATGGCTGCAAATCTGATCAACTCTCAGCAATCAGTAATTGAGGTAATGTACTTTTCCCAACTTATTAAATTTATTGTAAGTTCACAAAAGAATGTAAAGCATTTTATATGACTAATGTACAAGTACAATTGATTGCTAAAATTACAGTAGCTCAGTACATATGGTAATTCGAACTATTGAATGTCTTGTATCCTGTACAGCACAAGGTGATAAACCGTAAAAGACCACACCAGCAATTATTTATTGGGTTCAAGTGAATAAAGCACTTTAAGGCGGTTAATAGTTTTTACTTTGTAATCTGTAATAATCCAATATTGAGAAACATATCCTAATCTACCATTCACCCCAGGATGATCAGGATTGTAATATGCATGTGAGTTGCAAGTCTAGTAAGTACAAGCACTCATAATAGTTTTTGTCTGTAGTCTGTAAAAGTCTAATGCTAGGAAACGAATGTTACTCGTACATTTGCTACAGAAGTGTCATGAAATTCAATAAAGCTCTATATTACAGGTGCTTGTCTTCGAAATACAAATTGTTGAAGTGAATGCTACGGCTCAGTGCTTCAAACTTGGTACCAATGCGACCATGCATGCTTATATGCCAACTGATAGGTATTATTTTATTGTATAATTGTAATTGATATTACCTGAGGAAAGTTATAATGCAGACCTGTATTTCATTCACCGTCATATCTACATCACTTTTTCATTGATTTTACCATTTGTTATTATTTTTTAAAACCAAACCAACCTCTCCATTTCCTGAAAAACTCGTGAAGTATTCTTTTGTGATATCCTCATCATTCAAATGCTCTTTTAATGTCCGTCCCAACTGATGAGTTACCTGTATTATCAGCTTAACAGGCATTTGTTGAAGTTGTCCCTAGCTGTGGAAACTGTATGTTGTATGTAACAATCGTATGTTGTATTACCAAAACTGTTGTGTAGTCAAGGATGTAGGTTTTCTTCGTGTTACTGCCCCATGATATTCCGTCATCTTTTTTTTTAATTAAAGGCTCACGTTCATAAGTATTTGTATTCAATCTTTCAGGTTGGATTTATTCAAATATATCTGGGACCTCGGCAGTCGAGGAACCCGAACGATTGATTCTGATAACCGCTTGGATGAACTACTCTCTGTGGGTATTCATGAAGTTGAAGTTCGAGTAGAGAGTAAAAAATCGGCTGTTTTCGACGAAGAAGTAAGTTGAATTATTTGTTACAGTCAAGGTGGTTTAATATGAATCATTTTCAACTTGTGCAATTGAAATAAAGGGGTTGTTGAATAAAATAACAGAGGTGATTGCATGCATAAAAAATCGTTTGCGTTTAATTCACAAATTTCAACTGTATTTTTAATTAGGCTAAAATAAATTTCAGTCGTTGGGAAGTTGCATCAAATGTTTGGGAATTTTAGCATGCAACTACGAGATCACCTTCATTGTATGATCTAGAACAGAGGTTCTCAAACTGTACCATTCGATCACAAACCTAGACCCCTGATCTAGAATGTTCTGAAATCACATAGAACTATTGTGGAAATTAAATACCTCTGCTAAAAGCCAAATATCAAATATACTCATTTCTAACAGAATCTTCACTGTTATTGGTTTATAGCAAGTAATATTTTGCATTTAACCATTTCCATTTGCTCACAGAGTGTGTCCATATGTGTCCAAGAAGAGATTGCTGATGTGACAATCACTGTCACCTCTCCTGTTGAGGTCAATTCAGACTCAGAATTCAATTTGTTAGTTTCTGGAGGAACAAACAATAGTTATGTTGTTGACTTTGGCGATGGCAGCACACCTGCTTCTCAGTCAATGCTAGGAAGTAAGAAGACATTTGAATTGATTTTCGAATTTGAGTGTTTACACATTAGGAAATCTTGTACCTGACGAAACCATGTACATGTGTAATCGGTTGTAGGAGTTTTTGGTATTTGAATGGTTTTTCATCAGTGAACAGCCAATAATATATGATCAGGACAGTGGTCCCTCGTTCTTCGTACTCAATCCGTTCCAGAAGGCTAGTTGAACTATGTATTGTTCATAGTACAAATCAGTTATCCCTATTAAAAATAATGAAAATGGATTCATCGGTTCTCAGACACTAATAGACATATTTTAGGGTAAAATAACACATCTCAATGCCACCTAATTCAGTCAAAGCTTGTTATTTAGACATTGATTAGCTTGAACTGATTTAATGGTACTGGTAAAATCCCTATTGAAATACATGTATTCAACTTCTGTATTGAATAATTTTTGAATTGGCTAATTATAGTATTACAGTATCGCTAATTATTCAAACCTTGCAGAAATCACCTATAAGTACAGCGGCATTGGAAACTACACAGTTGTGTTTTCTGCATCCAATCTTGTGAGCGAGGCAAACAATACCGTGGTTGCCATTGTTCAGGAGGCTGTTAAAGGTATATAATATATGCTGTTATCATTCATCTGTCTGATAATTAAGTTTTGCAAAAGATTTAACAAACTTGATGATTACTGTATTTGCTTGTGTATATGTCTCACTCATACATAAGTCTCAACTGGTGAAAGGACTGAATCAAACAACATAACCCACTAAGAGCTTGAACCACACAATGTTTTACTTACACTTCTTGTTGAATTGTGAATGTCTGATTTCACCTCTTAAGCTGATTGTTGACTTCAATTGAACCTTATGCTAACTTTATGTAAAGCTTCAACTGTTGAATTGTAAATTAGCCTACAGTATTTTGTACTGAATTAAGGTACAAAAATGTGACTTATGCACATGTACATACAGTATTTCTTAACTAGAATGTGATCAATTATGTTTAAATCAACAGGAATAAGCGTGACAACCAATTCGGATTATGGAACTTTGCTTGCAAAAGATTATGAGGTTACTTATACAGCTGAAACAACAAATGGAAGTGACCTCAACTACTCCTGGGATTTTGGCGATGGTTCATCAATGAAATATGGACAAAATGTAATTCAAATATGATTCCTTCTAAAATTCTAATATTTAAGAGAAAACAAATTCCAAACCAATCTTTCTTGATTCAGAAAGAAATTTGTTTTCAGTATTTTTTATGCCACTACTAAAAAGATTGATCAAAACTACAGGAACTGTATAAGTAATGTTCTTTCGCAAAAACACATTTTATGATCAAAGGCAAAAGTGGTTAAATTAGGTATCTAAATTAAATTTAACCACTTTTGCATTCAATCACAAAATGTGTTTTTGCGAAATCACGTTATTTATACAGTTTCACGCATATCGCATCATTACGAATTCCAATTCAAGGTCTTTTTATCAATCTTTCCCATTTTTGATTTATTTCTTAATATCTATTTACTATTGACTAGATTGTTCACAATTATTCGGTCGTGGGGAACTACACCATCACTCTAGTCATTTCTAACCTAGTTAGCTCGGAGTCTTATATGCTAGCTGTTGCCGTGAAGGAACCGGTCTCTGGTGCTATGATAATGGCAAGTGCCTCACTTGTTCGAGTTAACAGTACAGTCCATTTCACTGCATCTGCAACTAACGGTGGACCAGTATTCACATACACTTGGAAGGTAGTATATATATTTTTTCAAATTCAAGTAATGCTATGTAGATATGCCTAATAATGCTGTTAACAACGAGATAACCTGAAATAAATATGAATATTGTGAAAGGTTAGGAGTATAATTTGTTAGTTATTTTAAATATTCTATCTCTTTTCAGGTTGATCCCGGTCAAAATTTTACACTAGGTACAGAAATTCTCACTTTCAAATTCCAGCAGATTTTGAATTATACTGTTACTGTCAAGATTGAAAATGAGGTATGACTTGTATTGTGATTGGACTGCATATAGTTGCATGCTCTTGCATGTTGTATACCTTTAAGTCCTATACATTAGTACACTAGAAATTCGTAAATGTGCTACCTTCTACATAAGAAAATATATAAATTCACCAAAGTAAGTTTTAATATTTTTTCTTCATTATTTAATTTAAATTCTATTATACTGACCAAATCTTTGGAAAAAACATGCATCTGAATAGCCATTTTTTAACCATACTCATTATCTAAGAAAAATGAAACAAATTCCGAGACTCTTGTTATATACCACATAGAATGAGCTATCGTAAATCCTCTGCAATTTTTACGTTCCCTCAAATCGCCACAATATTCAGTCTTCAGAACCGTGGTTTCATGAAATTATTCATCATATTTCCTCCTCCATATTGTAGCCAATTTATAAAATATCATTCATTCAAAGTCTGTAATCTATACTTTTATCCAACCAGGTAAGCGCGCAATATGCCGAGGTGTTTGTGCTTGCTGCAGAAAACATACTAGCCATTGACATATCAACTGAGAACTTGGCAGAGGGAAAGTATGTAGCTCAAAATGAAAGCACCGACTTTGAAGTCTTACTCGTTTCTGGCGAACCAATATCGTCCACCACTGCGGGTTTCACAGGCTCGCTGGATTTTTTCTGGACAATTACATTTGATGGTGTACTTGAAGATACATATGAAGGTAAATAGTGTTAAATGTTATTCAAATTATATTGCTTTTATTTATAAAAAAAAGGGTCACTTAGAAAAATCAATAGTTAATGCATCCGTGCAAAAACTGAATTGCTTCTTATTTATTTTATCAATGGTGATCGTTTGGTAAGAGAGGCTGCAATAAAAATTCACTCATCAGCTGCCCTGAAAGATGTTACCATAATCAACGCCAGTCGTAAGGCTTGCCTGAATGACGGTTGAAGGTTGAAACAGCGCCAACTCTAAATTTCACTCTGTACTTATAACCAGGGTTACTAATAGTGCACTTTTTAATTTTTTTTTAATGATTATGAAGTTTCTATAAAATTAACTAATAATTCTATAAAATTACCTTTTACCATTGTCATTCATATATCTATAGTCTCTTCTAATAATTACCTCGTTCAGTCTTCACCTGGATTATTAACATATAGTAAAATAATAATATTTTATATGTTTTGTAGGTTCAGCCACCATATCTCACACATTCCTCAAAATGGGAGCGTACACAGTGAAGGTCAACGTAACAAATGGTGTGAGTACACGTGAGGCTACTATTGAGGTAATTTCTATCGAAAGGATCACAGAGCTCAGTTTTGAAAAGCTGGAGGGGTTTGCAGGAGCTTCAGCCACTGGAGATACAGTGAAATTGCAGGTACGCAGGATGTGTGTTTATTGACGCCTTACTTTTTTATATTTTCAGGTCTTGTTATATGTGTATGTGTTACACAGAGGGTATGTAAATTTAGCAGAGTGTGAAGTCGGAGATTGAGGAAGTGGCTATTCTTTGCTGGAGCCAGGGTCTGTAAAACGAAATCTGACTCCGGCTTCCTTATGTTATCTATTCTGGTGAAAAGCACTTCGGTGCACTGTTAGGCCAGTGTTGCCACTTCTTAGAATATTCTCACGAATTTCTGGTAGAAATTAGCTTTTGTGGAATGAAATTCCAAGCAAGCAATAACAGATATCATATAGTACTAGCGGCGAGTAGTCGCTTCTTTTATAGCATCGGATATATTTGGAATTACAACTAAGCTAAGTTGAATAAAGGTTAAGAGTGTATGTTCTAAAAATTTACTATACGTAATTCTTCATGATATTATCTGCAGGCTTTAATTGCGAAAGGAACCAATGCCAGGTTTTACTGGAACGCAGATGATGGCTCACCTGGAAGCTCCGTTAACAACAGTCTATTGAATCATGTATACGATTCCGTTGGAACTTATTACCCGTATGTCACCGTGTCGAATGTTTTCGGCAACACAACGGACTCCTACGAGGTGGTAGTTCAGGATAGGATAGAAGGTATTGTCTGAATATAGTGGATTATATGTTAATACTAGTAAAACAACTCTGCTGTCAGATTACCGTATAATCTTGGGTACAAGAGAATGCTAAATTGAAGACTAAAATTCCAAGTAATCCAGAAAACTCAAATTAAGGACGAGCCCAAAATCATAAGTGTTATGTTTCACAATGATTTCTTACCTGCACATAAATAACGTTAGAACGTATCTGTGCTGTTTATTCATGAATAATGCATACCCCCGTGTAAATACCCAACCCTTGTGTATATTGTGACCCCCCCACGACCTTGATAGGTGTGTGTGAAGCTTGGAAGTAATTAACTAAAAGCAAAATCTTCATTGCATATGAGACGTTTTCCAAGCAAAACAACAATCACTTAAAATTACAATGCCATATATATATTGAATTCTGTACTGGAAAGTACAGTGTCTGCTTTAATTTGCTATCAGCGCACTGTAATCCTTAGAACCGAAAAAAGTGGATGTGTGGTATGCTCAGTAATAGAACATCAGGTACTGGTAAAATTGAACTGGTGATCGAATACTGCACTTCATGGTAAAATTCAATATCGCACACACAGACATTTATCTTTTTTTATAACTGACTCGACTCGAAGTCAAGTGCAGGTGGAAACACTCGACTTTTACTCCAGTACTGACTTGACTATAACTCGATTTGTTCATTGCTATTGTAATAAATTTTCTGCCATCTTTCATTTGAATGTTTTTTCAATTTGTCTCCCATGGGTAATACTTTAGAACTGTCCTTTAATATTTATATGAAAATTGTGAAGCTTAAAGTAATTATGTCATATTTGAGATGGTATTGTATCGATTCGTTCTCATAAAATGCAAATTTAGTTTAATTTGATGAGGAATACAAATCACTGATCCTTTATCAACTTTCATCCAATTCTTGTAGACTTTGGGTTACTCTTCATAGAAAAATTAGTGATCACTGAACTGATTGTTTATCTCTTTTAGGTCTGGAGGTTATCCAAGTCGATAGCATAGTGGAATTCTATGTGGCTTTGAGTCGCCAGACAAATTTCAAGGCTAATGTAACCAAGGGAACAGATGTGGAATATTCTTGGTACTATATAGACAAGGATGATGGCACCAAGTCCAAAATAGAGAACACAACCAATAACTACATAGTGTGGTCCTTTCCTAAGGTTTGTATACCATTGTAATTCATAAAACATATTCAATAAACATAGTGTTCGCAAGTTTCTGCAGCCAGTATGTGTAGTATAATATATACATCACATTCAGAACCCTGAATTAACAAAGAATTTTCATTTGTGAGAAAACCCTCACTGTAGGCACCTATACTTTCCAGTTGAAGTTGGATTACACAAATTTTAACCGGTTTGCTTGAATTTTCAGTTAACGACATACACGCTCAAGGTGAACGCATCTAACAGAGTTCACTGGGATGACGTTGAGTATATTGTGACTGTAATACGCCCTATCTTCAAATTAGAATTGGATACTGATTCTTTGTCAGTAGCAACAAATTCTCAAGTTGAAGTAAGTGTTGTATTGGTTCATCAGAAACATGAAAAATTTGAATTCGTCAAATATTCATAAAAATAGGTATTTAGTATTGATAGCAGAAGAAATAAGGTATTAATTGTATTATAGCGTATAATTCTAGATTATGGCAACGAATCAAAGTGCATTATTTGTCGTTTCCTGTACACATGTAACAACTAATACCATATTTCTCTTAGTGCTGTTTAGATCCGTTCTTATACTGAGTATGTAGTAATTAGCACCTGTTATTTCAGTAGTAGAAAATGTTTAACTACAGTTGGGGTTCGGCAATTAATTTGCCTTCCATCGAAGTCTAATCAGTTGAACAGATATGGAGTGAGACTGCGCAGGCGAATATAGAGACAAGGGCAAGAATAATAATGACTTATCATTTGATGAAGATTCTACTACTACCGATATTATATCCGGTTCGCCTTGTATTAGTCACAATGTGTTGCAACAGCACTCTCTAGTAGAACATATTATAAAGTACTGATACTAAAATACTTCAAATATAATTTTCAAGTAGTTTTAGTACACAGCGCAATTTGATATTAGCATTTCACATGATTGGGGATATTTATTTTTCGAGAGACAAAAGAACGATGGAGAAATTCTTTTCTGGCATTCGTGGCCCAAAAATATAGCTTTACATTGATATTTTTTTCAGTTCAATGCTAGCATTGCAAGCGGTGATGGAGTCAATTACAGATTCTTTGTTGATAACATCCTTAAGAGTGGCAGTATACTATCAGAACTCCTGTCTCAACTCTCCCTTCTGCTTGACACACCTGGGACTTTTGAGGTAACTCACTTTCACTCATCTTTTCAACTCTACTGCTTATTTGTTTCTTTATGACGGGAGTGTCCATAATTTTTTATTTCCTAATCTAGATAACTGTTGAAGCATCTAATAACGTCAGTATGGAAAATGCAACAAAGACCATCTCAGTGCTTGACCCTATAGCTGGGCCAGCTATCAACGGATGTTGCATCAGTGAACAGGTCTGTACCACCATAAGGATTTACAAAATTATATTTCCTATCTTTATTCTGAGTCATTTTTTCCAGCCTAACTTAGCATACATATCCTTAAAATTAGTAGGGTGTGTTATGGTATCAGTATACAAGATTCAACCATCACTTGAATTTGAAATACAGGTACTGCTCACTTAACAACCACTTCGATTGATGACTGTCCCTCACCCATAAACTATGACCATTAGATCACAAAATTCATTATTTAGATGATTCATTATATTGCATACAGAAACAGATACGTGGTGACTTTTCATACACTCATGGGCTCTATCACCCGTCAGGTGACAATGAAACAATATGTAAATAATTTTTCTAGGTAGTTGGAGAATCCTGCTTTTCTTCAAAGTATGCATAGTTTCATTGTAATAATTGGTTATATCTGTGGTTTTCAAACCGTTTTTCAAAGAATCACAGGTTGAAAAATACACTGAGCTAGATAACTGCTTGTTTATGTCAAATCCCAATAATTTTTTTGATTTTTCTGAAATTTCTGGTGTGACTTTGCTTTCTATATTTTTACTTGCATTCTAACCAAGAGTGTGGAGTTGAGGACTTCTGGCTAACCGTAATATTTTTTTTGGGGTGGAAATATTTTAAATCCCACTCCACCCTGATTGTACCTATAGTAGGACTCTTCTGAAAAAGGTTTATTGTTTACTTTCACTTTCATGCTACAGTATTATGCGGTGGAAGATAATCACACCTTCATCGGGGAAATACAATCCGGGACAAACATTTCCTATGATTGGACAATAACTTACGAGAATGGAGCCATAGAGTCAGCGAGCGGGAAAAAAATACATTTAGTACTGAGTTACATTGGCAGGACAGAAATCAAACTATCATTGATGAATGAAGTCAGCAGTAAAATTGTTGCGATATATCTTCATGTAAGTTTTATTCTCAAGTACCAATGTAGTCTTCTTATGGAAGTAGATTTATGTTACATTGCTGGTTGAAACATGCAATTATAGACCTACTCAGCTTTTTATCCTCAAAATATTTCTGAAGAGTTTAATTAATCTTTAATGCTTACACAATTCAGAATACCGCTTATAACAGTTATAATATTATCAATCGGGTTGTGTTATCAATATCAGTCAGTCCAAAGCATATTTATATCTCTCCGTAAATGTTATCAGCCATTTATTGTTATCAAAAAGACACAGTCCCAAAGCAAAAGTCATTAGCAGCTTCCATTATTTTTACCTATGATTGAAATTCAAATTAGCTATGAAATTTCTACACGTTCACAAAAATATTTTTCTCTAACATACTTAAACTAACTGTACTACGCTTACTACTTATGATATTCCTGATGCAATCACCTTGTGCAGCTTCAAGAAAGGCCAAAAGTTGATCTGTCTATTCAAGATCCAGGCAGGTCATTGTACACCGAAGAAAATGTTACTCTTGAAATCGATGTAGAGGTATGATATTTTTATTTCCTTTTTATTGAACATTTTATTCGATAATGACTAAATTTTTCAGCTTCTTTTCTTAGTTAATCTCATACTCGGATTTTGCTAATGTAGATCTTTAATAGTCAGTGATAAGTAAAGCTGTTTTGAGTTTGATTCCCATCCTGCGTAAATCTTAATGAAATGAATGATTCTTGTGTTAGATAATATGTATTGATACGATATGATAGCTGTTTTTCCATTTTGTAACTTACTTCATTGTAATTGGAACTTTATTATGATCATCACCGACCAATGTGTCTGATGTATCTAGCTCTAATTTGATCAAATACATTTGAGTTCATTCAGTTTTTTTTCTATTTTCAGCGAGGCACTAACGTCACTCACTCTGTTGATTTCCATGATGACTCACCTCTGACTTCTGCCAGAAACTCAGCATCAATTAATCACATCTACAACGAGAAAGGAATTTATACCATAAGGGTCAATTCTAGCAATGAAGTCGACTCTGTAAGTTTATAGTATGATATTGGCTGATATATATAATAAAAATGACACACTAGAATGTTTGTATATAATTCATGTGTAAACCTTTTTTATCACAGGTTACGAATACAGTTCTAGTCCAAATTCAGAAGCTTGTGTGCAAGGCTCCAATAATCACGTTTGTTGAGAGCATTCAATCATCTAGGTTTTTTCGGTCTTCCACTATATATGTCGAAGCTACTGTACTCATTAACTGCACCGCATATGAGGTGGATTATAATTGGTCTATTTACATGCAGTCTCCGTGTACACCCTTGGATCCTGATAAAATAGTGGTGAGAAAATTTTATATTTATTGAAGCATTGTTTCAATCTTGAGGCAGTAATGCTATAGTCATGATTTTCATGGAAATAACTAAAGCCAGTATAGTTGAATGTTGAATAATACTTATAACTGGTTCAGTATCTCTTTGGCCTGAAATAAATATCATTATGGGATCATTGATGCTGTATGTTTTATTTAAATTTAATTTGTTAAAGAATATAATGACAAATATATGAACTTCTTCAATTTTGAAATTTGAACATTCCAATGACAAATTACAGTAATCATCTTTATGAAACCATTAAACAAAAACACAGGTTCCATTCATGGAGTTGTTTTAGCCATACACCTAAAGCTGAAAATTTGAATTTGCTAGGTATTAGCATTTTAGTCAGCTGCCATAACAATTCTCTGAGTGATAATAATGGTATTAATAATAGAGATATGCAGAATAGTACTTTTTTAATAAAGTTAGTGCAATCTCATATTAAAAACCTACAAGGACGAATTTTATTCCTATCAATTTTTTTGTCAGTTCTTTGACGTTTGAATATTGAGGGTGATTTAATTTGACTCGATTCATCTTAATTGAAACTCACTTGAATAAATCCTAGTTATATATGAGATTGAAATTATTTTGATGTTTTCAGTGGCCTAACAACCAGTGGATTGGGATTAATTCCAATCGGCCTCTGTTGGTACTTCCTCGATTGACATTGGAAGTGAACGAATACTGTTTCAACATAGATGTCTCATTTGAAGACACCTCTCTCTCTACAAGTTCCTCTGTTCTGCTTGAGGTTAGAAATCATTTATATAAGTTTGGTTTCTACTGATTTTAAGAGGTTATACTTCAAAGATGTGTTTGTTCATTCCGCTGTCAGTAAGCATGGATTTCTTTAGTGTGAAGTTCTGACAGGTTTTGAATTTCAAGGTTGCTTTCGATTGAATCTAGGGAATAAGTTCCTCACCTTTTCTTCTCAGTTATAATCGTACCACGTCTGTAATTATGCTTACATAACACTGCTAAAAATTCAGCAATCTAATCAGGATATTTTTGGTGTCAATGTGGGCATGGTGTGCTCAATAAAGACTGATGTTTCATCTGTTGAGTTAGTGGTGATGGAAAAATTTTTTTTTGCATTTTAATCAGCTTGGGCATTAAGTCATTCAAGACAGATATTCTATCTTTGGCATCACTGTAATCATATGGCGAACAAATGCTAGTTTCGAATCTTGAAATTTCCTTTCCACGTAATCTTCCACTTAATACAGCTAAATAAATTTCTGTGCATGCAAAAGCATCTGATGAAGTGATATCTTGTATGTTTTACTTTGCTTATGGTTTTTAACTTGTGTTCCGGGCTCGTTAACAGAAAATCTTAACACTACTCATGAAGACCTCGTATTCTTCATTAAACTAAAGGAAATGAATTATTAGGTTTTGTCCACACCACTGACGGTTATCATTGCGGGCGGCACGATATTGTTCATCTCAGCGGATTCGTCTATGACGCTTGATGCTGGGAAGTCTTTCGATCCTGACCAACCTATGGATTGGCTAAATGGTATCTCGTTTCAATGGTCTTGTGAGGCTATGCCAGCCAAAGATGATTTGGAGTATGGGTACATTCCCGGAAAGGTAAAGGATTATTAGTTTGAGCTTTGGAACATTGATTTCCGAACATTTTCACTCAGTGCTCATCTGGCCTCCAATCACTCTAGTGCAGGGGTCTCCAAACTTTTTTATGGACGGGCCGCATTATGGATTATTTCAGTTTCGCTGAAAAAAAGTAACACACTGGCTACTCACTACACAGCTGCTCACGAGACTATAATCTCTCTTAATTACATCACAAACCTAACTCGTACATGTAATGAAACATGAGAAGTACCTACAAAGACTGCAAAACGGCATAAGTGGACGCAAACCAAATATGTAAATTTACTGAAGAAAGAGAACAAACTTCACCTCCTTGCGGGCCGGATAAAACTGCTCGGAGAGACGGATCTTGCCCTCGGGCTGTACTTTGGAGACCCCTGCTCTGGTGTTTAACCACATGTGCATAATGCAAAATAACATAGAGTAAAACTGCAGTTAAATATATTTTCAAAAGCATCCTCCAATATCTCTTGGTTCCATTACTGTACTCTAGAAAATTTCCTTCCAACGTCCATTCAGCTACTCATGCTCCCAGGAGAGCGCTAACAACCACATCTGAAATCATTTAAATGTTTATTTGCACAACTTGAATAATTTAGACTGACAGTTATGCATGTCCCATCATTACCAATGTTACTGCATCAAAATTCGATGTACCTAGCGGAAGTTTGAGGGAAGGTGGAGAATACAAGTATACTGTCATAGCAATGAAAAACGGGAAAACTTCAACATCAGCTTGGCAGAAGGTAAAAAAAAATGTTGGTAGTGATGTTGTGTATACTGAATCGAATGTAGAAAAAATTCAATGGAAACGAGTTTGAAAGTCGTGTCTTTCTGCATAGATAAAAATATATATTACTGGCCAAAACCAAAAGATGATTAAGCACTGCTATAATTAGATATATATTTACCCATCTAAAATTTCTTAACTCTGGAGTCATAGAATTTGCTTTAAATGAATTGATAGTGTCTAGTATCCACTCTCCATCACATGAAATGTTTCAATGCTCATCTTGAGCCCTGCAGGTAAGTTTAATTGAGGCTGTGTTAGTATGACTAAGTTTTCATTATTGATGTACTCACTATTCATAAGTTGAATTAAACTAATGCAAGCAAAATCTGCATTAAAAGGTCAATAATTCAAGTTTAATAATCCTTCAATTTTGTAGATTATTGTCGTAAAACGAGCTATCCCAACCACTACTATCGATTGTTATTCCTGTGACATAAGTGCTTCATACAGCATAAGTGCATCCTTCCATGTTGGCTTGAGTGGAAATTGTATTACCTGCAGCAGTACAGATACCGTGAGTGATATTTTGTTCATATTTGATCAATATAAAATAGGTAAAATCAACCATTTGTTGGTAACAAAAACCTCATTTAATCAATATGAAAACCACCTTAGTGGTAGTGTAGTAAGCGATGGTTTTATGTTGGACACCCAGAAGTCACTAGATGTATTAAACTCAACAGATCACTAGTTTATTTACAAGTCTTTCATTTATTACTGTAAACTATTCTGATAAATACAAGGCCTCGTATCCCATAGTAGCTGAATAAAAATTAATACTATTAGAAACAGAAATTACGAAAATTATTTAGGTATTGGTATAAAAGATATGTTCCACCAGACATACTATTTCTGATTTAAAGAGTAGACTTGTTAAGATTGCCTTATAGTAGGTTATGTATTTATGTCTTGTAATGTCACTCATGCAAAATCACCAATAGCGTTATACTAATATACATACTTTATTTTGCATTCCACAGATTTCTTATCTTTGGAATCTGACACGAAGAGAAATCAGTTCGACTGTATTTACCGACGTTGTGATCACTGATGATATGACAACCACTGGTATCACCTCTCCATACCTTGTGATCAAAGAGGGAGCACTCATCAATTCTTATGAATATGAATTCAAACTTAAGGTACGCCATCGATTAGGGTTTACATGATACAGCAGAACCCGCTAAATAAATCCCCGGATAATGAATCTGACCGCATATTAAATCCAATTGCCAAGGACCGAATTTTTGCATTGAAAAATACCCGGTTAAAAAATCTAAAACCCACTTTATATATCCATTTTGTTCATACTAAGTATTCCATTTTCTAATGATTTTTGTGAATAAACTGTCTTAGTGTAATCTCATTCGATCCAAATTGTGATTTGCCATTCTCAAATCGAGCGTATTCAAACTGGGATTATCCCACAGTCAGTCGCCTGTTGTGTAACAATTGCCTAAAAGGTATCGAGGGATTATGTTTTATTCTATGAAAAGAAAAACAGATGATTATTTTAAAGTGGCATTCACACTTCACTTTCACTTATTTTAAAGTGACATTTTTTTTGCATCACATAATTCATAAATACACCACTAAATGATTTGTGTTTCTTTTTGCACTCATTTTTATCTTCCCGGTTAATGATTCCCCCGCTTATTAAATCCAAAATCGCCTGGGATGGAGATGGATTGATAAAGCAGGTTCTACTGTACAATATAAATTGTGTGGTTAAATACAGAGACTTGCATTATAACAGGAATGAAAAGTAGTCCTAATGAATTGTGGACTGTGGTTCTATATATTCAATGGTATATTGCAATTATTCCAGCACTAATTCTTCTTTTTGCTGCAAACTTATATACACTACTCAGTACATTTTTAAAATTTTTACCCTAGTACCCATGTGATGCCTTATTTACTTATTCATATGTGAGAAAGAGTGTATTGCATTGCATGGTGCACAATATTGATATTTGAGATTCTTATGGTCAACGCTATTTTTTTTAATTTGACCCTTATCATTTCGAAAATTCTGCAATGCGACCATAAGGAATCGTAAGATACATCCAATACTTACATAATTCACATACTTATCCATGAAAGTGACAGTTTTATGAAGATTACTAGCAAAAAATGTCTTGCTATCTACTATAGGTGTAAGCTACTTATTATAAGGGTTGGTTATATGTCCTTCTTGTTTTTTGTTTCAGATCGTTACTGGTGATCAGGAAGGATATTCCAAACTTGTTCTTTCTCCAAATCTTCCACCATCCAATGGTACCTGCTTGATGAGTGACTCCAACAGCAATATTTATGTTCTGGAAACACTCGTCTCGTAAGCATATTCATTTTTTGTATTTCTTGACTTGAGGTTGAGATGTGAAGGTAAAAAATTTTGGGTGAGTAAGAGGTTTAATTGTTGAAATGCTAGCTTTCAAATTTTCAGTTTTTTATCATCACAAGTCACAATACGAATTTACAAACACATTCTCCAATTGCGTTTTTGGTAAAAATAATCAATCGCATTTGTTATTCTAGTGCATTGGTTATTATTGAGGTCACAATTATGATGACTAACTTTTTTTCAATTTTCTTGTAGTTCTTTGTTCATGGATTCATATGTTACAAGAAATGAGTACTGTAGAGATACTGGTATTGAAGATAGGAAGATCGCTTATTTATACCCAACTTTTTGGAAAGGCTTTTAAATTTCAAGTGCACATTTTTGCACAGTAGTGATATGTGTCAATCAATAGTAATAAAGATTCCAGTTGGTACTGTATTTATGGACCACTTTGGTCTTCAGTCAATTTTATTTTTTCAATCGACATTTAAATAGACTAAGCATACCATGGCTTACCATGTTACCTGAGACCTTATTCCTGGTGTATGGCTCAATGAAAGGTTCATTTTGAACCCCTGATAAAACTGACAATACTCCAGGTAAAGGAAATGGTTGCTAATTACCATACTTTCTCTTATTCTGTTTACACTAATTTAAAATATTTTACTCGTAATTAATTTTTGTGTTAAAGTTTTCATTGTGCAAACTGGTCGGATGAAGAAGAACAGAACAAATCACCCCTCGTATATACAATAATTGCATCAAGCACTGCATCCGATGAAGAGAATGATAATGCTTTTATCCTGTATCGTGGGACACAGAATGCTTATAAGGTAAATATTGATTTAGGGCATTATTTAACAGTTACACTTATGTGTCCAAGTGGTTTGCTAGCTGTGTAAATATATATTTTCATCTCAATTCTTTGTTTCAGGCGTATCTTCCACTGGGTTTTGCACCAGACTATACCGTTAACATCAAAATTCTAGTTGAGGATCAGCTTGGTACTTCAATAGTTGGTCTTGACGAGTAAGTTCTTCCAAGCACTATATTGAGCTATAGTTTTATTATAAACTATGTATAGGAGTAGAAAATAATTGGATATTTTTTGTAGCCAATCTCATTCTATTTGCGTGAATGATAACTGTCGAAGTAATTGAAACTTTCCTCAATCAATAAACGTATTTTACATTGAAAATGCCAATTTTGTAAATTATAATTAGTAACAAATTACAGATTTCTAGATGTGTATATAACCTTTGGTGGGATCCTTCACTAAAAGACCCCTATCCTCTATCTTTTTTTATTTTTTTATTTTATGTTGTGTGTTTTTAAGAAACGTCAGCGTCATTGCACCCGAACTGATAATAAGCACAACAACATGGTTGCAGCGTAAGATGAACAACGAACTGGAAGCTTTGCTCAAAATGAATGATCCGCAAGACATCATCGACTTCTGTGCAGCAGCAATTACCGTTTTAAACACCGTAAATCATCACAATTCATCGCAGCTTTTGATTATTCAGCAGATATTGAAAACTAATGTGCTCGTTTTCAGATTTCTTTCGAATACAACTATAATGAACTGGACGCTGACTATTCGAACCTCGTCATGATAAGAGAAAAGATTACTATGACCGTGGCTGATATTAGTACCACTACACTCAAAGATGTCCAGCAGATCGCATCTATTCTCAAGCAAAGTGTAGTAAGGACATTTGCAATGTGTGATAAATTCACTTAAATTTTGTTAGGCTTCCTGATTTGAATCCGAAAAATGTAATAGCTTCAATGGAGTTCAAAAAAATACTACTCGGCTTGATAATGAATTTCAGTCTTCACATGACTTGTTAGTTTAACAGGATACAAAACTATATAAAACTCCTTAACTATATGTTCGATTCTCTAGCCTCCCTTCGTCCACATCAAACAGTTGACTAATGTGACTTTTTTACAGAATGAATCTTTGTTTATTAGTGTACTACTGTATTTCTCAACTCACCGCATCCCTTACTTCTCAGTTCTGTTGTGCTGGTATATCTTTCCTCTTTAAACTGAATCACCACCCAAAATTAGTTGGCATACTGATATAATAATGACAACATTTCCATAAAATTTAAGGGAACTTTGGTTCTCAGAGTCAGGCAATGAACAAAATCCAACTAAGCCTTTTCATAGGGATATAATTAAATTTACAAGTTTCATTTATTCACAAGCATATTTACCAAGGTATCGCTCTATTTATTACATAATGATTTTCACAACACATTTAGATTTTCTTTCATTGAGTAACTCTCTCATGTCAAACGATTTCAGACAGATTTAGCCATCTGCTAAATTACCTTAATTAATAAAATATTCAATAACAATAATATTTTGATTCCATTGAATAAAATGAAGTGGGCGACTTTAAAGATTACTTAGGTATTCACATCATATTTTTCCAGACACGTACACCAGTCTATTTATGATAAATATTTATAAGACTTGTATGTATGTAAGACCCTGATGCTCTCTGAGTAGTTTTGTTCTCATTGTTTATTCCAGCTGGCTCCCGCAGAGCTGCAAAACCCTTCCACTCAGCGAGCTGTGCTGGGAACTGTAAACAGTGTGGTTGCCAAGATGGCCGAGTACGTAGACAGAAATGGTCACACCACATTCGAGCAGACCTCCAACGAAATTCTTGACATCATTGGAGGAATGATCAGAGCTGTCAACTATGTCGTTTACAATGAACAAATTGCTAATCAGATTCCCAATAAGGCAGTGAATGGTTAGTTAGTTACTTACTTTACATCCCTTGATTTTAGTGTTTTAAATCCCTACTCCTTTTTCAACTCTCTCATGTGACTCAGTCTCTGTGAACTATACTGAAGAATACCGCTTGCCTATGATCAACAGTCTTCTTCAAAATATTGACGATCTTCTTTTGATCATCTTGAAAAGCAAAGTACTTGGTGAGGAAGCTGTGAATTTTCGCTCGACTGTTTTTAGCATATCTTCAATCAGGACCACGCCAAGAAGAATATTTCGGTAAGTTGCTACAGTGAATTAGAACAAATGAACAACTAATTATTTTGTTCAGTAAGTATTGCATTGTAGCATATTGCTTTTACCATCTCAGCAGATGACGATAATAATCACACTGCAGAATCGTCATATATCTTGTTCTAATAAACATACTTTTCATTGTTCAGGTCCTATGTAATTAAATACAATCAATATAGTAGCTTTTCATTACCCTTTCACCTTGGATTTAATGCCTTAAACAGTGATGTATTTCATGCACCGAATAGTTCAGTATATAGAAATGTCTCATGATTGACTCCAAAATCTCAAAATCCAAATTTCTATGATCCATAAATTTTAGATCTACTAGAATCAACCATATCCATTAAACAGTGTCTGTCACTCATGATCAAGATCAAGGCTAACATGTTGTTTTCTAGTTATATAATCTATGTTATATCAAATGATACTGAAAAAAAACTCCATATATCGCCAGAATCAGTTGGCAAATACCTGATCTACTCAGAATAAAGTAGCATCATAGCGAAATAGATTTAAATATAACTACAGGTAATGATAATAGGAGAAAAACAGAAAACACTCATGATAATTTGATGGAAATTCAGCTTCTACTTTAAACCTACACCTGCATAATACCAAATACCGAAGATATGAGTGAAGGTTGCTCAGGTCATGATATAATTAACTACGAATTTTTGTAGTGATGGTGAGGTTGCACCGTATCTTAGGCTTATTCCTAACTATTTCATAACCAATTCTGAGTGAAATCTTTTTAAGTTGAAGTTTGGTGTCTCAGATACATATGGAAACAACATTTCTATCTCAGTATTGTTTTCGTTCAGGAGCGTGAGCATTGCCGGATGCACTTACACCCTTCCCGACCATCTGTTTGAAAATCTGGATCAAGATATGGAAATCTTTTCGATCGCAAAGACCTACGAGCAAGTATGTGCTATTCTTCATTTACTTTGTGAATGAAAATTTTCAATTGCTATTACTACTGTGAATTTTTGCAGAATCCTTTCACTTTCGGTTATCCCAGTAGTAACCTCGGTAGCAATGGCTTCGCCAACATAACCTCCAGGGTATTGTCACTGCAATTCTTTGATACGGATGGCATTCTGATTTCTGTCAACGATATTGCAGACCGAGAGGTTTGATAAATAATTTTACAGCTGTTCTGTGCATATATGTAATGAGTTTCCACAAGTGTAGAAATAAAAATATTTATTCTTTTTTTAATTCTCCAGGATAGTAATGATAGAAGAATAAGAATGTCAATGACTACAAGTTCCAAAACACATCTGACAGATCTAGAACTTGCTGCTATTAGTGCGCAACCACAGGTAAAAAGAAGAAACAAAAATAAACGCTCAATATTTTTGATAAAGCAGTTAGTCTTTGACTTGTGCGACATCTAAGTATGTGTTTCGGCACCCTATGCTTGTGGTAAATTTAGTTTTTGATGTCTCTTAACTTTTGGCTGAAAGTCACCCCCTTGTGATGCTTGTACTAATTATCTAGCTATTGAATACTTTAATTGCCCTTTGAAAAACACAATGCCAATGGGAAGTAAAGTCAACTATGTGAAGTATATACGAAGTATCAACTTTTCCCAACTGACATTAAATGGGAAGATATGTCCATTCTATTTTTCCATGAAGCGTCACTGAATTGATTGGCAATTGTTTACTTGTTGTGAATTACATTCCTGACTTGATCTTCTTTTGAAGAAAAGTAATCTGACAAGTGCTGGCAAAGCTTCATTATTCAGAAACATAAGTGACAGTGATGTGAACACATTTGGCTAAATAAATTTCAATGTTGTTTTTATATTAGTATTTTCAAATTAAGAGATATTCATTGGAGTATTTGTACTAATTGCCGTTCAATTCTCTTTGTAGGCTGAACTAAATTTCACAACACAAAGATTGAATGCTCTCGAATCAATGGTGGTAACTTTGACGAATGACAACCGCGATCCTACCACGTCTGTTTACATTATGGTCACCTTTGATCATCTAAGCACTGTGTCCAAAACCGAACCGAATCCAGTTGTCAGTAAGTGTAATTTCAATTCCAATAAACTATCTCAGCTCAGCATTTGACAAGTCTCACTTGGTAGGTGTTGTCGTCATTCACGTATTTCTCTCATTATATTGGATCATCCCTATACTGTTGTACCACGATATTGTACTCCACATGAACCATTTTTAGTTGTAACATTATATTTCAGAGCTGAATTTATTTTAAATGAGAGTCATATTGTCTGTAAGTCATGAGGCCTCTAACCCTAAGCATTACGACTTTCCGAGTTCACTGTATTATTTTGAACTGATTTCTGAGTTTAATGTTCTATTTTTATTCACTCTCCAGATGCGTACTTTGATTACAATCCAAAGCCAAATATAGAAAATCACACTACTTTGATGCAACTCACCGATTCTGTGATGGCAAACAGCAGTTATCACCAAGCGTATACTTTTTATTTAGAGTAAGCTTGTTTAAATTGTTCACTTTATGTCCAAGATTGTTATTTGACAGCTACTATTAAAATCCCTTTTGATTATATATCTGCATGCATCATCCTTAGTTGACATGAAGATGGTAAAAATAAGACCACACATTGAAGCTGCATGATATTAACTGATACTAACCAAAAGTTTGTGGCCGTTTCTGGCATCACATTAAATGATCGTATAAATTTCCAGTCTTATATAAATATTCAGTATGAAGTAATATACTTTCACTAACCCTTACCTTGCTCCAAATGCATGCAATATGGTAATTACCATCTCACAAATGATAGACTGCCATTGGGTTTGGTTTGGAAACCTCTGCTATACAGGTTTGTTTCGAATCGGGTTAAGGTTTGCAATATATCAGCAATATAAATTCATTATTTAATAATCTAGCTTCATTACAAAGTCATATCATATTAACTTAAAACAAGAATGAGTTTTACTTGTTGATAATTTTTATAATTTCCTTTCTTTCAGACAAGATAATGCAACAGTGTCGGAATTTTACCTGAATATCTCCAACTTCTTCGAGTATCATGACATCAATGTGAACATAGCGATCTATTACACACAATGCCTTTTCTTCAATGAATCGGTAATTGCTCTTTACAGATCATAGTTTTTTAGTATTTTTTCAGTTTATCAATTATTTTTACTTGATACTAACTCGTATATTCACCCTGAATGACACAAGGTAAGTCATTTCCCAAGGATGCCATAATACATGGCACTCGACTTAAGTCACACTTTTTTCACAAGATCAAGGACTCACGATTAACTAGGGAACTTTAACTGCTGGCTTTTGACTGACTTTGAGTCTGTAATATAGCCGGGCCTTGTGAACGACATGTAAACCTAATTCGGCAACTTAGGACCAGCTCTGTCAGGAAAGTGTAGATCATTACAGTGAATTTGTTTGCAGACTCAGAAATGGATTGACAATGGCCTTCGTACATCTGCCGAATCGAGTTTTACACTGTCTGTGTGCTACTCAAACCATCTCACTTCATTTGGTTCATTCGTCATCAATCCTCCAAATCTTATCACGATCGATGACATTACGGTATGCAAATATTGGTCTTCTAGAATTCTTATATATACAGTTGTGCCTAGTATTTCGCACAACCCTAAGTTCCACGTTCCAAACTTCGAATGCTGAATTCATGAGAAATTTCATTCGGAGTTTGACCGATGCTTCTACATTCGAACTGCCCGCGTAGTAAAAAAATGCATTTCGAAAGCTCCATGCATTCAGTGAAAAATTGCGCTCACTTTGTGAAGTACAGTTGTAATCGGCAGCATATTTTTATCTCGGTGAGCGGCCAAATTTGTCACAGGATTCATTAAAATTGCCACTTTGATACGTATTTTTGTTTGTTTTTGGTAAAGTTTCCAAAATGAATGAATAGAAATATTGGTAGTTGTTATTATTAATCAGAGATTTTGATTTTTTGCAGAGCATTGACTTCAAGCAAAGCAGAGTGACTTTAATTGCTATTTCTGTGGTAATGCTTTTATACATAATCGGTTTGATATGGGCTAGGAGGCTCGACCTCCGGGATATAAAAAATGCCAGCCTGATCCCGCTCTGTGGACCGAACACTTCACATAAGTATGAGATCACCATTAAAACAGGAGCTGGAATGGGAAGTGGTGAGATTTTTGTACTACTTTGTATTACTGCCTAGTGATAATTTCAGACTGGTACACAGTCTTTCAACTGAAACTTTGTGAGCTATAGTTCCAAATTTATACAGGCACTAGTGCGAATGTTGGCATTTGCATCTATGGTTACGATTCTCGCTCGGGTTCTAGGCATCTATATAAGAAAGGAGCCTTCGAACGGGGCGCCGTCGACACTTTGCAGATTGCGCATGACATCAGTCTTGGAACTATATATAAAATCAAAATTTGGCATGACAATACAGGTAAAGATATTAACAGGATGTTAACAAACCAGTAGCTGATATTGTATGATGTGCGTGGACACACAAAACCCGGTCTTCATTCTTCACTACAATATTCAGGTCTCGATCCCGGCTGGTACGTTGACCGCGTAATGGTCAAAGATATACAAACCGGTGAGAAATACTATTTTCTTGTCAATTCGTGGCTTCAAGTCTATCCTGATGACGATGATGAAACATGCTTGGAAAAGACAGTGAGAGTGGCGAGTACGTGCCCGTTATTGTGTTTGCATCTTATTTCAATAGTTAATATCGCACAACAAAATGCCGTTGTATTGTTGCAGCAGTAAATTTCTTCCGCTATTTGTTATAAATCCCTAAACAAATTTTATATTTTTTGCCGAATTTAACTGTATCACCGGAGTTTTTGTAAATAAGCCCTGGGCAAAAATTTGAAATGAGGTTATGATGAATGTAAACTTTATTTGCTATTACACACCCATGTGCTTATAAACAGCAACAACATTTTTATCTATAATGATATTTTTCTACCTTGCAATGTAAGCAGCTGTTCAATTTAGTGGGAAGCTTTCGGAAGGATTAATATCTTTGGTGTTATTACATGTGATTTTATTTGAGAAATCATTTGGTGAAGTGGCTGTGTTTCGTTCATATTTTTTATTTTTTTGATGCTTGGTTGTTGAAAAATTTAAACAAACAAATGCCCCATGGGCATTTATACAGGAAATTCACCTAGATATACGCTTGTGTGTGAAAGTGCTCATTTCTGGGACAGTCCGGTATCTATTTACCACGCTCTCCTTTTTCTGCCTTGCACCTACTTTGTGCTGTAAAACAAAGCATTTGATCTAAATCCTAGAACCCTGATGTAGTGCTTAAGATTAGTGTTAGATTTAATTAATTGCTCCACCATTGGTAATAAGATGAAATTATATTATATATCATAATATGCCACCAAGATTCCTTCATGCACATCATAGATATTGGAATTTTAAATTCACAGATGAGGAGGAACTTACAAATTTCTCACAAATATTCGGATCACAATTGTCTTACGGCTGGGAAGATGCCCACCTCTGGCTCTCTGTTATCGATCGTCCTGCCAGAAGTCGTTTCACGCGAGTACAGAGAGTGACATGCTGTGTTACTCTGCTTCTGATATTCATGGTGTTCAGGTTAGCCCAACACAGTTGAATCCGCGTGATTTTATGTCACTACGCTCGGGCTACTTGAGAATCTCGCATATTTTTCACAGTGCATTCTGGTACCAAGGCTACGACGAAGATGGTGAAGTTTCAAGTGAAGAAAATGTCATCGGTTTATTGAGATGGAAAGATATTGCTGTAGGAGCAATTGTCAGTCTGATGGTTTTTCCATTAAGTCTCGTGATCGTTTGTGTATTCAAAAAATCTGAAAGCAAGGTATATAAAGCCTTTGATTTCTGATTCTTTGATTTCTAAAATGTATGAATGTGTTAAGTGTTGCAAAAATGTATAAAACTGATGATAACATGGCTGATAAATTGCTGGGCAAAAAATTTCCTTGTTTTTTTATCCCGTTTATTTCAATGAGTAATATCAGAGATAGATTACATTTTTTACATAGATGTACATTTTTTGAAAAAGTAACTCATTTGTGTAACTCGCATGTAGCGACATAACATTGAATTCGGTTGACCCTATTACTTTCTTGTGCCGAATCAGTCAGTACTATGAAAACCAAGAATATTTTCGTGTGAAAATAACTTTTTTATCACTTTGCAATTTTGTTTTTTTTGGCGAATGTGGCCGGCTAGACCTCATGCAGAAACGTTATCCAACCTTTGCAATATATCATAGTGAAAAATAATTGCACCCATTGTATGTATCGAGCAATAGGAACATACAAATACATATTCCCTGGATAACTCGTAGTTCTACTGAACAATGGGATGTGCCAAAAGAAGAATGCCTTATTAGAAATGTTCAATGTGCTTTAGATATGGAGAAAAATGCTGAACCAACTTATGAACTGTAGAAACACGACATTGTGTATCATCTTTTACCAACTAGCATGCATACTCTATTCCTAGGTTACAGCTGTGAAACCTTGGTCCGAAAGGGTTCAAACCGCCAAAACGATTGAAATCCTGGATGAGATTATTGATGGAGGAGGAAGGAGATTCCAGAGAACCCCTGCCGGAGGATCCATTTATGATGACAATTTTGACGATGACGAATACGAGATGTCCACTCTCCGTCACAATCAATTAGCTGGACAAAGCCAATTCCTGGATGAATACTACAATGATAATTCAGACAGTCTGAAAGAATCTTCATTTTTATCAGTATGTGTGACATCATGTGATGGGATTTTTTCCATTAAGTTTTGTCCAATTAAATTACTTTTTTCCATGCAATAGCGTTCTCATACACCAGTTAGCAGGAAAAGCAAATCACATGCCTATGAGACCAATCTCTCCAACAGATCCAAGTTGCACAAGACATCTGGGACACTGAAATCTCTTGATATCAACGA
The DNA here is from genome assembly GCA_013436055.1 of Halocynthia roretzi. Classification (NCBI taxonomy): domain Eukaryota; kingdom Metazoa; phylum Chordata; class Ascidiacea; order Stolidobranchia; family Pyuridae; genus Halocynthia; species Halocynthia roretzi. Next base: position 111,750 of record QRAM01000218.1, on the reverse strand, counting down.
TAAGGTAGAATATCACTGATATCACTGAAAAAAATTACAGTTAATTTTTCTAAGTGCAACAGTGAGTCTATATAAAATTGATTATTGACATATCTCCTGGTTTTCTATTTCATGCAGATATGGTCTTCAGATGAGAGTGGAATTCAAATGTCCGTTTCCTCATCATCTTCAGGAATTGCGGGATCTTCCATAGATGTAGAAGTATCAAGCAACGTTGCGGAAGACAAGTACGTAAATTGGTTACAGTAATTGAAGCTTAACTATAAGTGCTTGAATGATCATTAACATCTAAAATCATCATTGTTTGTGTAGTTGGCCTAACCGTAAAATGGCATCCCTGAAGGGTCTGCTCCACTTCCAGTCAGAAGTTAATTTGCAGAGCTCAGATAAGAAAATTGGTTTAGATACAACCTCAGTAAGAAGTGAATCCGGTGGTGGAAAGAGGTACGAGTCCCAAAACATATCAAGCAGTTGTATTTTTTTTTCATGCATTCTATACGTTTCTCGGTAACAAATTAGTGATGGCTCTGGATTTTCTGCAAAGTTAGTGAGAAAATGAGTACATTCAGAGTACAGAAACCATACCAAAGACTTTTAGAAACACATGCTAGACTAACAATGTGACCCATCGATCTATCATTTTGAATAAGAAGGTTCACACTTGTGTGGTGGACTATCATTCCTATTGCATTGAGAAAGTAGTTTTAGAAATTCCTTCCATCTATTCAGCCATCAAAACTCATGCAGTAAAGATGTTGAAATAAATTTTGACAACAGAATTACCTAAATTCATCTTTATATAATAAATATGATCCACTCATGATCCGCATTCCGTAATAGGAAAAAATCTCCCAGTCGACAAGAGTTAGCACTGGCCAGAGCAGGTAGTGCCAGTCCTCCTAATTTCATCCCGGATGATGAAGATGACTTGAATGATGACGAAGAACTCTGGAATCTTTTCAATAATGATGACAGCATAAGTGTCACACAAGTGGATGGAGACCTAATTCTGACGTAAGAGATCCAACATTGTCCTGATTCTATTTTCATATGAAATATACAATTCTAGTGAAACTTCAAGTTGATTAATTTTAGAAATATTATGCTAATGCATAATTTCATGAGGCCCTTCAGGGCCCCCTTTTTTATTTGTTTTATTTAATTCGCTTATGGTGGTTAGCATAGCCACTTCGGGAGGAACATGTAACAACCTAGAAGTTCGTAGCATACTCTGCATTATAGACAGGGCTACCATCTGCCTGAACCGAAAAATAAGTATGTTTGGTAAAACATCTCACTACAAAAAAAAATTAACAAAAGTGTTTGGGAAATTGTTTTTTTTGAGCGGGGATGATCAAATCACTTTAATATTTTTCATCAGAAATGATCTGCTTCTCTTGCAGTTCTTTGTCCTTGGAAATCAGCTCGTGCATCTCATAAATTTCGGGAAACGGGAAGGGGCATACCGATAGTCGTAACCAACATATGTGATTTGATTACTTTCTACGTCTAATAAGAAAATCTACGCAGGGAAATCGAAAATAAGCACAAATTTTAGAAATAAGCATGATCTGGCAGCCCTGTTCATAGATTATGTGAGATTAAACTCAACTCAATCAAAAAAATTTATAGAAACAAGCAAGTGAATCTAAAAAGAACAAGAGTGGCAAAGTTCACAGAAGAAGATGAGTTACCTGTTCAAGAAGCCAATCGAGGCTTGGTGTTGGATGACGTCATCACTAGCCAAAGTGATGAAGACTCTGATGACAGTGATGTCCCTCTTCCAGATCTTCCATCAAGTCGTGGTGGCCGTAGAGGACATAATACTCAAGGTTAGTATATACTAGTTCCTAAACTTTTGTCAGTGCATGTTACTTCATATTGCTTATTTGTAGATGAGTATTTAAAGAGGAAAGTTGTTTGACAAATCTTAAAATCTAAATTTCCCCTTCATGTGTTAAAATAGAAGAAATAATAAAGAAACATTCATGGCAGTACGCTTATCAGTTATATAATTATCTAATATTGAACAAAAATAAAAAAATGATAAACAATGTGAATTAATGCCTTATGTAGTAGAATATGCAGAAAAAATGTAATAAATTTACTTTGATTCCCAGTTTTTATTTACCCTGATGGAAGCTGACTGAGTTTGATTGCATTGAATATCAATTTATTCTCAATTAGCAAAAATAGGAAGTGGCCTGCTGTGATTTTAAATTTGTGTAATTACCCAGATTTTGTCTGTCAATTTGTATGTTGACTGTATATAGAGTGTAGGAATTTGAATCAATCAATTTCAATTAGGTTGTTTGCTTTCATTTGCGGAACTTCAATCTCAAGTCCCATTGTTTACATTTGTACAGGTTCTGTACTGATAGGCAGCAGCCCACAGCCCACCTCAGAGAGTTTTCTTCTTCCGCACTGGTGTATATACGTCAACTACGCAGCATGTGTCGCCGCAATGGCACTATGTATTTTTTTCATCATCGTATACGGTAGTAAATTTGGACCCGACACAAGCACACGTTGGCTGCTCTCAATGTTGATCGCATTGCTTGAGAGCTTCTTCATTATCGAGCCTGTTAAAGTGAGTATATCCTGCTGTTTTGCTGCAGAGTCAGAGTCTCAGAAATTGTAATAAATTGCGTGAATGATATTTAACCAGGTTGTGTTGTTTGCTGTGTTCCTGGCACTGGTCACAAAGCCAATCGCCCCAGAGGAGAACGATAACTTGGTGGAAGAACCCCATGTCGAAAATTATGGACAAATGCATGTAAGCAATGGTTTCTTGTACTTGTATAGTTGGAAGCTGATGCTAGCCTCTGTTTTAATCTGATTAAAAGTATTGCTGATTTTAAAACCTTGAGGATATAACATTGGGAGAATATCTGGAGAACTATGAACTCATAAATTTAGGTCATACATATTTTAGTCAGTGGCTTTGGATTTTTTTTACCCCTTTCTCTTCCAGACCTTCAATAAGGTGAGAGCACCAGGAGGCTTCGCACTCAGCAAATGCAAGAAAGAGGCAAAGAAAACCCAACGATCGGACAAGCTCTTGCTAAATCTTGCCGTTTACTTAATATTTCTGACTTCCGTCGCCGCAGTGGCATCCTGGGACAGGGATACCATGTCCTTCTATGCCACCGGTGCTGTTAAGGATGCTATGTTCACATCAAACTTTACTTTTCCGAACGATAGCGATGGCATAGCTCGCGAGAACAACAGTGCAACATTTTATCAAGTCGCAACGTGAGTAATTCCTTATTTGTTATATTATTTGTAATATTATTTGTTTTAGTTCCGAGTAAGTTTTTCATCCCCAGTACCCATGTTCGAAAAGAAACTTGCTCATAAACGTAAATACAGCCAGTAAGGTTTTTAGGGAATTTTATTTTTTTGTTGTGTTACAGCGAAAAACCTAGTTTAGCTTCAGTAGCTTAGAAGTGATTTTATTATTACAGTTTTTGCCAATAGTGAAAGGGATGCTAATTTCTACATCAATTCATATTCCCAACTCCCTGTTGATAATTTATTAACAGCGAAGAATGTTTGGTAATTAGTTACAGATTCCAGGCATCTGTTCGATTCCAATCCACTTCTTGCATTTTCCTTCTGGGGCATAGAATATTTCATTACACAGAATTGTATTTTAAATAATGCTAGTCATATTTTGATAATGAAAAGGCCATACAACTGGTTTTATATTTACTATTGCTATCTAACTCAATCGATTATCTATTACCTTGTTTATGTTTTATATCAATGCAATCTTCATTTATTACATTTGTATCATACCTTATGAGGAACTCATTGTGATCTAATGGCCTAATACCATGGTATAAAATACAGTAGGGGTTTGAATTTTACCTTGGAATGTATTTTATAAAACAATTATAATATACTGAACATAAATCCACTTATTCCAAATTAATTTAAGTTGCATTTACTATTTCTACATTCTTGCTCATTTCTTATCAAATATCATAAATTGCTGAATATCTTATCGTAATTCAGTTCCAGCGACATCTGGGATTGGCTGATACAAGTGTTTACAGTCAAAATTTTCGATAATGACCTTGCTTCATTGGACAATGAAAACTTCAACAATGTTCTCTTAGGAGAAGTTCGTCTTCGCCAGCAGAGAGTTGACCTGGGTATAAATATTATAATTATACGTATTGTATTCGTAGTGGTTAATCCAAACCTTATGTTTGATTATCTTTGTTCATTCTCAGCAACATGCATCATAGATGCTGATAAACCAAAGTACACTGATTTGACTGAACCTGGTCAAATTTGCAAAACAACGGTGCAGACAGAAGATATGTTTAGCCCCAGCCATTTGACTGCCAATTACACATGGAATTATGCTCAAGGACAATTTTCTGTGTAAGTCTGTATTACAAGATTTGTTTTGTTAAGCTGTAATTTACTCAATATTGAATGAAGTAGTATATGTTTATATCATCAACACAATCTTGATATTACGAGCAAACATTGAAAGTCACAATCTTATTATTAGAACCGTTATTAAGTTTTCTTTACACTCCACGTATCACCATGCCACGAGACTCTTTATATTCGCTCTAGCACTTCGCTAATAAGATGATCTCTATATACCTGTAAGTATCAAACAGGAACGCTTCCCCCGGTAAATATCATGTTTAGGAAGTGATACTAGGGCATCACATGTCAGTATATCATCACCTGTTATCATTGTATTCTCCACTACTATTGGTCACAATTATTACCATCATTTATTGTCTATAAAATTCTACTACTTGTGGATGTGAATGTGGATATCCTATGACTTGAAATAATTATATATTTCTTTGTTTTCGAATTGTACAGACCGATGTACTGGGGTGAAAATTCGGTGTATGACGATTCAGGATATTCTCAGTTTTTGAATGCATCTCTTACAATTACCGAGGCACAGCAACAATTAGAAATTTTGCAGAGCGACGACTGGATCGATCGTATGACAGCAGTGGTCTTTGTTGAATTCACTCTGCTTAATCCAGCAACGAATTGGTATGCAAACTACATTAAACAAATTAATCTAAATTACTGGACTAAAATTAATTAAATATTTACTTCAAATGAAGTAACCAAATTTCATTTTGAGACTTACATTTAGAATGTGACTATTGGACAAAATTAACTATTTCAGTGCATTAACTATCAATCAAAGTCCTGGATTTTTGGTTGGTAATATCATTGCTGTGGTAGTGACATGCATACAATTTTTATCTTATTTGTGAGATATATAATGCTGTAAACTTAGCTTCATTGGCTTCATTCTAGTGTTGAGGAAGTTTTGAAACTCCCTTAACTTGTTCATAATGTTACAGTAATTCGTAGTGATCTTAAAGTACAAAAATGAGTGACTGTAATATCTTTATTATAGGTTCATGGTTACCGTTGTCATGTTTGAAATGGGACTCACAGGAGCAGTCCTACCTTCCTATTCTATCCAGACAGTGCGACTATTCAGACCAAGCTCAGCTTTCTTCGTTGATATGCTCTTCATGGTATGCTGTTTACTGTGAGGCAAACCTCATATGCTCTTCGTCAGATGATACATTGTTATTGTTCCTTGCCCTTTATTGCCTATTTAAGCCTCTTTGCACTCTGACTCCACATCTGTATAACTGATTAGACTTCATCTTGAATTTGGCAGTTTAATATGGAAAGCCATTATTATTATTATAGCCGAAACCCAACTGCAGTTAATCTTTTTCTCGTACTAAAATAACCAGTGCTTATTACTACATAGTCAGTGTGAAAAAGGGCCTAAACAGTGCTATGCGACATATTATATCCGTTGTCACATGTTCATAGAAAATGCCATGATATATACTTTTCCCACGATACAACAGAACGCAATAACTGGTCTGTTTTATGTTATGTTAAACTCAGATATCTTTAACAGAGTTTTGTGGGAATTATTGGAATATTCTTGTTGGTGAGAGAACTGAAGAAAATATGCAATCCAAGATGTACAGCTTCGATCTACTTCTACAAATGGACAAATTGGATCAACATCACTGTGTTGACTCTGACTTTGTTACTTTGCATATTCTACATGTATAAGTAAGTCTAATTCTTATATTTCTGTTTTACAAGTTGACGAAGCAAAACATGTAATTTTCTATGAACTCTTAGCAAACCTGTAATCTATATACTACTCAAACTGAAATGGATTTTTAAGGAAGAAATGCCTGTTAAACATCTTGCAGAAAAATTTTATAAAATATTATAAACAATATTTCAAATTTTTTATTCATACACAATCTCCTATATCAGTGGTTCTTAACTTTTTATTTTCACCGCCCCTTTTTCTGATATTAGCTTGGGCTAGCACTTAGAGCCTAGTAAGGTTTTGCTAAGTTAAAATTATCAGTTTTAATATTTGACAAACAGAACCTCGACTATCCACTGTGACATATCTGTAATCTGTACTTCGCAACTTAATTAGTTTTTTTTTAGTCATTTCTTGACCAAGTAAAGAGATTGAGATGCCAAGGGCAGTCATTTCATTTCTTGCCAAAGATTGGGATATCCAATGAGAAAATTAAATGTAAATACCTAGCTCCTGTAAATACCTAGTACCGCCCACGTTTAGAATCACTTTCCTGTACTATTAAAATATAACAATGTTGGACATTCACCTACACAGAGAGATCTACTTGGAAGATGTGATGCAGAAATATTTGAAGGACAATCAGGCTTTCACTAACTTCTACAAAGTCGCTTTCCATTCGGATTTGGTCACCTACACTGCAACGATACTGCTGGCCGTTATCATCGTGAGAGTAAGTCATTGATCTCAAAATTTCTATTGACTGTCGAGTTACATCTTTTGTGCATTGTGTGTCATGCAGGCAGCCCGGCTCCTTAGATTTATCAAATCATTCTCTGTCTTCGGAATGACTCTGGCAGAAAGTGCAGGCTATTTGGCTGGCGCAACTTTGATGCTCTTACTGCTCATCTTTACGTATGCTATGCTGGGATACTTGGTAAGTTTGTTTTATCTTTTCAAGTAAAAGAGGATGTACCCCAAATATACACTGTTTGTCAGGGGCAGATTTAATCATATTATTCAGTAGGTTCATTAAATTGTAATGTTCGGCGCTCCAGGCCATATTTCAATAGGGATTTCACCAAGACCATCAAATCATTTCAAGCTAACCAATGTCGAAGTACCGAGCTTTGAGTGTATTTAGGACATATGATTGTTATTTTTTCCTTAAATTATGTGTATTTGAAAGTCTATTGGAATGGGTTTGGATTGGGGACTGGGAACGGATTAATTCACTTTCCATTATTTTCTAATGGGGATAATTGATTCGGACTTTGAACAATTTAGAGTTTGAATAAAAGATTAAGTATGAGGCACCACTGTAGATTGTTACAACTGAAAAGTAACGACATTTAAGAGTACTGTACTGCACTGAGTGAACAGTTGTTATAGCTGATACAGGTTTCAAAAACGCATGGATGTTTTTGTTTCTTCCCATATCAATTTTATCAAAATATTCCCGGTAATAGAGAGTGTTCCTTTCTAGGTGTTTGGTCAAAGCTACCCATATGTTGTGGAAGATTTCAAAGACTATCCCAACTCCATCTACGCCATGTTCAGAACATTCAGAGGCACAGTAGACGTCCGTGTCTGCTACGATGCTAATCCTGCTTTTGCCATCTTCTTTTTCCTCACATACTACTTTGGGATATTCTTCATATTCTGCAGGTGCGATCTCGTGTATACTGGGCTCCTTACCATCACTCTGCATGTGGATAACTTGCTGTCCATTTATTCTGATCCAGAAAATCTGCAAAATATAACCGGATTATTGCCAATAGCTGGCAAATAATGGGAGTTATTACCTCACTGATTACCAAACAAAAATCAGACTGAAAATAAAACCTTCAGTCATAACAATTTAATTTGAGCCATAGCTATGGGGGTGTATGGCAGTTCGATTCGAAGTAATGTATTTTTTTCAGAATATTTGCGGCAATTATCATCAACGAATACAAAGGTGTCCAGAGAAGGAAAAGAGCTATGAGGTTTGATGTTCCAGACTACGAAATACTGAATCATATGATAACAAGGTTGAAACTAAGATTGGGAATTATTAAACCAAAGCAGGTAAGAATTCACTGGAGAAGTTGTCAAAGATAATGTGTGATGAATGTAGTGATTTGATTGTACATCTTATACAAGTATATCCTTCTTCGCAGTATATCTTTCTTTGAAGGATCTCACAAGATTTTTTCCATTTACTTAGTTCCGACCCAACGTACGATTTGAAGGCATGTCCACTCCATCATCAAGAGGTTCTTTCATGTCTATAGATTCTTTCGACACCTGTTTCATGCCTGGGAGAATTTCTCAATGTTCTTATGCCACCGGTAAGCGATGAGATGCACTTTTCTAGCAAAATGCTGTAATGCATTAATGATAAAGTTCGACATACAGTTGAGAATCCCTTATCAAAAATTCCACAATCCGAAAGTTACATTCGGTTACATAAACCTTATTTTTACGTGAGATCTAAATTTCACCTCCATGTATGAGTGTAAAATTCCTTTAAATTAAAATGTTGACTTTCTTCAGTTTTCGTTTTGTTCATCTATAATGTTATTCAATGTTTCATTTTTATACCTTACATAAAACTCAATTCCTGTATAGCAATGAATCATATACAAATGGTGTATGTTTTTTTATGTGTAAGGAAATTAGCCAAGGGCAACAAAAACATATGAAAAAGGAATTCACAACTGTATTATAAATTACATGCAGCTATTAACATCTCTGTTGGAAATGAATGTTATGTGCCTTTCGAATAAAGCGAAATTAAATTCTCGATTTTTACCAGGCATATCATCTTCATCCTCGGATTCTGGTCTGGGCACTCCCTCAGACCATTCTGTTTCTGTTTTTGACTACCTCACGTTAGAACAGCCATCCGACCGGCCACTTGATACACTCCATGTCGACTACCTATACAGCAGATTGTCCAATTACTCTGTCGACATGATGCTGCATCGCTTGGACAGAGTGAATAAGCTTGGAGATGAGGTTTTGGGCCTGGAGACTGATATACTGAAGGTACTATTAAAATAATGTGTTTGCATTGTGCTAGATACGTCATTTTTTATGAACAAACTGTTATATAAATATCATACTTCTATCTGAGATTGCTATATTTTTTATGCTTAAATTATCAGACTGCTGTTTGAATGCATTCAGGAATAAGTAATGTTACAGTAATGTGATAGTCATGAAACAAAATTTGTGGGATCTGGGGTGGATATGTCTTGAGCCTCTCTAGGTCAAGGTGTCACCATACATACAAACTGAATTTTGTATGTACCAGGGGTGAAAATTCTTGATAAACTTAAGAGCTAGATATTTCAAGTTTCAGATGCCTAAGAGCCATGAGACAACAAAAAATAACCTACAATAAATCAACTTTGGATGCAATATACTCCTTGTTTATTTGCTCTAAATATTCTACATATTAAATATGTAGCGAGTTTATCAATATAAAATCATATTTTTCTTGTATTCAGAGGTAAAATTACTTGGGTATGTGGATGCCAAAGAGCCAAACTTGTGAGAGGCGATTCAGCCGCGCTAGTATATTCATATTGTGGAACCCTCACTAAAGAATTCTAAATATGCATTGATGCTCTTACAGATTACTGAGCGTGTGGAACAACGGAAGAAAATGAAAAGCCAGTCAAAGGAAATCGCTGCGGCAGCATCGAGCATGACTTCACAACCAAACTATGTACCACCTGAATCAGAAGATAAACAGTCAACTGACGGTAGGTTCAGTAAATTGAACATAGTTTTATTTGGACTCCTTTTTCGATCCATATGTCCATACATACATAGAGTAGCCTAGTGAATATAGTTAAACTTCTGAAATAATAAACTGATATTAAAGTGTATTTTTTTTATTTTGCAGCAACTTTCTCCAGTCGTGGCCATTTCAATTTGCAAAGCCAGCAGAATTCATCGCAGATCAGCTTAAGCAGGTTCTTATTTTTTATTTGCTGTTAAATGGGGTTAATTTCGAAGGAAAATCCATCCAGGATAATTGTAATATACTAATTGGAAATGTGAAAAACTTGTATGAGATGAGTACAAAAATAGACTTCAAATGAAGTATAGTAAAATATCTATAATGCCAAAGAATCGTTATCAGATGATTGGGTATTCACAGTTCTATTACAATCAAACCTGGCATTCAATGTATTTGTTTCATGTTTAAGTGGCAGAAGAAGTTCTCTCTCCAACGATTCGAGATTCCAAACCGTGCTTAACATCATGTTTCCCAATGACGAAAAACATTCCGGCATGTCGGAAATGTCCTGGGCCGAACTCGGTCATGTACAGCGCCCACCTGTAAGAACCAGTTCTTATACAGGTCTGTCACCCTCTCGAAGATCACCATCTAACAAAAGGTATTAGCGATTGGTAAATTTGGTGCAAGCTCATTGCAGTTAGCTGACAATCTTTTTCATCATTTTCTAGCACAAGAGGAACACTAAGTAGCGCCAATGCTGACCTCAGATCAGAGGGCAATAAGAGAACTCTGTCGAGTCAACCAACGGTGAGAGGAGCAACATCTGCTGCTGCAGCTAAGCAAAGGCCACATAGCGATGAAGGTGTTCGCATCAACGCGCCCTCCATGGTTTCCCAGGCGAAGCACAGTCGAAGATCTCTCAACGATGTTAATCACAAATCATCTAAACAGCCGTCACAACGTTCCGATTCCCCTCATTCTAGACAGACTCAGTCAGAATCAGGTAAAACCAGTAGAAGAAAACCCAATCCACTGGCCAAGAAGAGTGCTTGGTAAAGGAATCTCTGACTCAGGTAATCTGTATGTTGGAAATTTTGTGGCAATATTTCCAACTTGAATATTGGGAGATATCTAGGTATAGGCTCCAGTATCCTCCAATGCTATATTCCTTGAGTGTTGAGTGAAAACAATCAAACTTCCATCATGCCTGTCATTTGTTTTCTAATAATATATATCTCCTTTTTATTATCGTACTTAGCATATAATAAAATAAAACCCAATCAAGCTTCTGGCTTGGTTCTACTGATGTAGAAGACCAAATGCCTTTTCTCTTTTCATATAGTAGTGTCCTAAGATTACGCCTTTGTTATACGACATACTACCTAATTATTACTTTTAGATTATGTCAGTGAGGTTACTTCGATATTTTGTCTACTTTCAACGTACTGTTTAACGAAGGTGTGCATTTCCTTTGATGTTTGTTTTTGTAACCCGAAATGTTTTTCTTAATTTTTGTATATGCACTTTGATTTTTTATCATGTATTTGAAGAAGTTCCACAACTGTGAAAATAATATTAGTCTTTATAGTATTATCAGTAACATCTTTCTTTTTATCGTCGGATTAACAGTGGCAAAAGCATTCCCAACCGTGTGCTGGAACATTTTGCAAGCCTTGGTGGTTGAGTCAGCCTTCCTATGTGCTTAGCAATAGTGCTAATTTCTGATGCTGAGTGGCAATACATAATATTTTACTGTTAATAAGGCGCATTTGTAGAAAGTTTCAAGAAATTAACAGTGAAAATGTTATATCATGTGCCATATTTAATGTGCTGGTGCCAAACTAAAAATTATCACTGAATGTTATTTTTACTATTCTTTAGTATTCCAAACGACAATGACTGTTTTCAAGTCGGCTATTATTTTCGCAAATATGATCGTTGTTTCGATCTGTAAATACAGTGAACTATTATTTACATTGTTTGCATATTTCAGGTTATATGATTTGCAAGGCAGTGATGTCTGGAATGTTTTCTTTGTGGCTTGCACATACTGCTTAGTAGCTGTATGATACACATGGGCCATAAACAAGAAGTTTATTGCATTGTCTTCCCAGTCACATTTTGCAGGCCTGAACTTTTTAGTTCTCACAGGTCCCATCTTAAAAATATGAAAGGTGTGTGTTGCTTGGTGCACATAGGCAATGAACCAGGGTTGCAATGGTAACTTTTTTAAGTGCCAGAGCTCACAATTTGCCGCTGTTGAATTCTACTCGTTTATTTTAGCTTTTTCAACAAAGGCGGGCTCCGGCATCTCTGCAATTAGGTGTCAAACTAATGAAATAAAACTGCAGATGAATTTTTTATAAGTTTGAAACACAGCTGTATGAAAGAGTTCCATGTAGGCATCACATAAAACTGTTAAGTCGGTTTCCTGAAACATGACTAGAACACCAGGTGTTACTTGAATCACTCATCAGATAAATTTGCCTTTACGAAGAAATTGGTTTTCCAACTCTTCTGCATAGAATTTTCGTGTCTGCCTTCAAGCGCTTAATCATGGCTAGATCTTGCTTTCTGTAACACTTATCAATGAACTTGTGGCTGAAATTAAAATTCCTGTGAGCTTTATAATATTACCATCTTCATTGACACAGTAGTGGCGATTATCGAATATATCAGTCCAAACCTCTTGGCAAAATCCTTATGGATCCTAGTAGTAACATCAATTCTTTTATAGCTGTTCTCAGATATCCTAGCCTCTGTTAGGATTTTAGTTTTTTCCTGTGCAAATATTATTTGCCTATTACACTTCTGGTCACGCAGAAATATGAAAGAAAATTATTGCATAGCCAAACCTTCAGCTTTTCTAATTGCTGCTTTGAACAAATCAAGTCTCGTTGGTACTTTCGATTTGAAGAGCGAGTTTCTCTTCTGTAAATTCTATCCAAGTTCTTAAGATTGCGACGCTGTTGCTGAAGATCATTGCAAGTGTAACAAATTAGTCTGCTTCGATGATCAGTGGTTCTAAACAAAATCTATCCACTGATATTACATTCACATACCTGGGCTAAGTTATCTACCGTTTTAATATGGTCTTCCATTGCTTTTTGGGTGAATGCAACAGTGAGATTTTTTTTTGCGTGTTTTCCTTTCATGGTGTTTGAAATGGGGATCGCTATGAAAAATGGGGCAATGTATTAGTTATCAATTATCTTTACGTCTTGCGTAAGATTGATAAATCAATTCCAGGAGCTGTAATGCAGACGACATCTGAGTCACGACATGTTAAATGTAGCGGTTTTATAACCTTTGACACTAGCGACTGATCCGAGATTAGCATACGCGCGGTGTATGTTTGTATTTTTCACTGATCGGCGTTATCTCGAAATGTCGACTTTCTTTTACAGTGCTAACTGAATCTTTTGCAATCAAGGTTTTCTTGATATTCGAAACAGAGCAGATATTAACAAGATGGCGTAAGTAGTACTATTTATTTGATTCAACTACTAAACTTGTTATAAATCCCACCTACTAATAATAATTCACTCTGCCATGTATCAAAGCGGGAAGCTGTTTGTTGCTTCGTTCGAAGGATATAGCTCTAGTTGTCTTGTTTAGGAATCTAATGTTTGGAAAATGTTTTATCTAGTGCAATTCCCAATAAACCAAGGAGTGAAATGACTCCTGAGGAGTTGGAAGCTAGAGAAAAAGAGGAATTTCAAACTGGACCCCTATCTGTGCTTACGGATTCTGTGAAAAACAACACCCAGATTCTAATCAATTGCCGAAATAATCGCAAGCTGCTTGCTCGTGTAAAAGCATTCGATAGGTAACTTATTATTGTTTATTATAATGTTACAGATGTAAATTCTGTGCACCTGGTATCGAGACTATCAACCTCACCCACACCAATATTATTAATCCTTGAACTCAAATGAAATTGTATATTACTATATTAAGTACATGCCTTACCCTAATAATGGCAATGTACGCTTTTTTCATTTTGCTTTGGGTTCAAGGGTTAGTTATAGTGTATGGAAAAATTGAATTATGTCGCATTATAATTTTCACACCATTGTTTGCATGTGTTAGCATTGTAAAAAGTATCTGCTCTGCTAAAAATATTCAAAGGGTGTGTTAGTATATGAACAAGACTTACTTGTGTGGACTTGTGAATGGAAACCTTACTTTACTCCACAGCAAAAGTTGAGTCAATTTTACTGCCACAGTTTGCAACAAGTTACATAGACTCGATATAACTAGCATCTGGGGTCAAACAAATTCACATCGCATTTGAGTATAATGTGATGGGTAATTCTGTACTAGGAGATAAATATAATTCTAGACCCTGAACTTAATTTCGTAGTGCAAATTTTTAAAGTAAGGTTTAAGTTCTGTGGTCTGGGTATGGGAAAGTGCTTCGAATTCCATTGTTTAGGGAACCAATTAAAACCCCTTTGACACACTCACCTCTCCTCTATTTTGATAGCAGGTTTTTGAATAAAGATAAATATGACATATAACATGGCATTTCTTGTTCATAATTTGCATTACAATTTTCATTAGTGATCTGCACCAATGTTTAGTTGGTGTTTCGAATATCGCAACCACAATCACATAAGCTGGGTTAGTGTTCTTCTCCCATTGAATTTTATGGACAAATTTATATAATAAGGGTTAAATTTTAGCACGTGATTCAGATGTATCCAAAAATAATGCATGTACAAGGAAAACTTGGGATCCCTGGTGGATAGCAGGAGATGAAACCCTACTTATGACCGCTATAACACCCCATGTTATTTTAGATATCCCGTATACCTATATTGAAGGCATCCTAGACCAGGTCACTGTGCTAGTGTGAAATAATAATTATTTATTAGTATTTCATATTTCATATTATTATGTCTTAGAACAGAGGTGTGCAACCTGCAGCCCACGGGAAGCTGTGGTTTAAGAATAGAGTATGGGCCTGTAACAGGAATTCAGTGCCACTGTTTTCGATGTTATATTTATTAATAGTGAAGCGAAGCATCCCTAAAGTTGATTTATTTGATTTGGAAGGAGAACAAATCGATTCTTCTATGCCAGTCACTAGTAGATAGTCGATGTGAAATGCAAGTGCGTCCCACCGTCTAATCTGGTTAAGTGTATTTGGCCCGGGAGTGCTACAAGGTTGCACTGTCTTAGAAGACCGTTTGCTTATTGTGCTCATCCTTCACTTCATTCAATGTTCCCTCTAATTTTTGTAGTCAGTGTGTGCAAAGAATCTTATATTCTGCAAAAAAGGGGCAAAAGTATGCAGTGTGCAGCACTTCAATGTCCCCCATAAATACTGTTATTTGCAATAATTTCATACAAATTCTTTAGGCACTGCAATATGGTACTTGAAAATGTCAAGGAAATGTGGACAGAGACTCCCAGGTCTGGGAAGGGAAAGAAAAAACAGAAGCCGGTCAACAGAGACCGCTTCATCAGCAAGATGTTTATCAGAGGCGATTCGATCATCATTGTGCTGAAGAATCCTTTGGCTTCTGCAGAGAAGTCGTAAATTAATATAGTGATCAATATTTCCTGAATGCTGCTCGACACTGCACTTCATCTCATGGGTGCAGTGTTCCATACTGGACACCGAAAAACAATGAGTCATCTTTTCCAGTAAGCCTGTGCCTATTCTGTGCAGGAGCTGATGTATGCTTCATTGCTTTTATCTACGATTTTTATGATTTCAAAATAAAACCGATTAGGAATACCACAACCAGGTTTTGGTTTTATTTATGTTGGTGCAGGTTGAATATCGATTATCCGGCACCCTTGATTTCTGCTCCATGCTGGATTAACAGAGGGACCCCCATGGGAACCTCTATTATACCTATGTCTAAAATACCAAAGAATGTTATGCATATGGCTCGAAACAACTATCAAATGTAGCTAGGGTCAAACATAATAAGAAGAAATCTGTCTGATCACAGCCCACAGTTGTTGTGAGATTAGTGTGGTGCCGTCTGGCCGCCTGGCCATGTCTCCCACAGCTGCAGGAAGTTTTAAAGATAGAGCAAATATTTACCCATTGGAAAATCGATGTTCAACCTGTACAAAGAAAAAAAGAAGTCTGGCATTTTATGTTTGCAATCATTCAAGTTATGGTTGGAACAAGAATATAACTTTGTTGGTCTGGACTTGAGCCTACGGATTTTCACAGCAAATCATTTATGGAGGGATATTGACATTATGCTCTCCCAGAATAGTGCCCTTATTTTTAATATCTAAATGCCCAGTGTAATCTAAAATTTCAGCTGATTAGTAAAGTCAAGCATTGTTACCATTTGTTCTCCAAAAATATTGTACATTTTATTTTTGGACGTGTCTTCGTTAAAAGTCGACTAAATATACGACTTGAGAACTTCATATCGCCGCCCTGCCATTAGCTTTGATGTTAAAAAGAGTATGGTAAACAGCAGTTTGCAGATCAATCCATACGTTCTGCAGTAGGTCCTCGCTTAACACCATAGATAAGTTCTTTGAAAGTGAAACGAAACCAATTTTACTGCAAGTACAATTGCAAATCGTGGGTATGGAGTAGCTTGGCGTGCGGTTTGAAACTTTCCGATTGCTATTTTTTAGCACTTTTGTACGACATTTTATATAGCATTAAGTTCGTTGATTATCGTACACCTTACGTATTTGTATTTTCAGATTTTTTCTCATCGACGTTATAGCGAAACGACCTACTGTATAAGACGCCCTCAATAACACGGCGCAGAAAGAAAGGACTGAAAAATAATTATAAGGCGCGCTTTATAATTGAAGAAATACGGTACATTCAATTTTGTCTATTTTTTATTACATGATAGTAGAATTACATAAGGCAGTTGCACCTTCACAACTCTCAACTGTAAGTTTCCTCAATACGGCTCTAGCTGGTAGTATTCCCACATACGGTATAGATGTACTTTTATAGGCTATAATGCCTCGATTCATTTCAGGAAAAGGAAAAATACAATATAATAAAATAAATACGAAGTATGCAATGTATACAGAAAAAAAATTCAAATGCAATGTTTGTTTTTCTTCTTTTTAGATCCGGTCTTAGTGTTGTGTTCATCTTCTTCTTTTTTATCGTCTTCGTTTTTATCCTTGCTGTCTTCGCCACCATCAACGCCTTTACTTGCGGATTTATCCTCGTCGCTATCATCGCCGTTCTTACCATCGTGTTTGTTTTTATCTTTGTCGTCTAAAAGATAGTACAGGCTGATAATGCTCAGTAATATATTTAAAATTTCCTCTGCCACCTGCAATTACCCTAGCTATATTCAGAATATTTTCCACTGCGTCGTTTCAAAATCACGTATCATACTAATCTCGTCTCAAACTCGACAAATCTATTTCGCTTAAAAAAAATCAGCCTGCTATAATTACTCACCCAGAAAATCGCATAGATCGTCATCTGACGTGACTTTTGAATCTAAAGGAAAATGGCATTACTTATAACTTCTTTTTTGCTGTGTTATGTCGGAACAGACTTATCATATTGAAAAATATAGTGTACCTTTGTTATCCTGAGATGATTCGTCACCCCCTCTACCGTAAACCGCCCAGACTGCAATCCCTGCGCCAATGGTTAGGCAAACTAATAAAACGCTCACCACTATCGTCACTTGCAAACGGCAACTCGTTCGCCTTTTTCCGAGGCGCGCCTGGAAAAAGGATTCAATACTTAACATGCGGTATCAAGATATTGCAGTATCGTACTGTCAGTATACTCACTATATTCGCCGGGTGTACATGATTAGAAGCAATAGTAGGTATTTGCATCGTTGGCTGCATCACTTGCTGGTATTTTACAGGTATCGTTATAGTTGGTACAACTGTTCGCATCATCGGCACGGTTGCGACTGGCTGATTTGGCATCCGATCGACCATTTGAGGGTGCCTTTCCATTGCATTTTGTCGTTGCATGACATAAGCTACATCCGGAGGCACAACTGCCCCGGGTAATATTGGATATTCCATATTACCGCGATTTTAGAATTCATACACCTACCAATAAGATATGTATGCTATTCTGATAAATCTTCAAGTGGAAAAACATCCATCCATCCATCCACTAATGAAAAGAGTATTCCATAGCAGCTCTTTGAAAGAGAAAGTTATTTTTAACTTTAACACCATTCACAATATGGTGTAACGAGATGATCAGTCTCGTGAACCTATTGTTTCTAACAGAATATGTGATATCGGTAGGCTTTCAGGGTGCATTCTACTATTACTTTATTTCGTTGTATGTTTTATGAAATGTTATTGATTGTTTTTAAATTCCCTTAGCACCGACGACCATTACATTTCTTACAACCATCTACCGTGCTATCCAGTTTCATAATAATTCATCGACAAAAGCTTCAATTCCCCCTGTGCAGTTTGCCGACATTTATTGGACTTGGATTTATTGCTATAGGAACCCTCGGCGGTAGATTTTATAATGTATGCTATACTACCACTATTATATTTATTTCACTTACTTTATTCGTGGTTTTTAAGAACTCGGCATATATGGTATCAGCAGTCACCACCGGTTCTCGTTCGTCCCCGTCATTCCTGTAATGACCCTGGCGTTGTCGGTATGCTATTTATGCATGTGTGTTAACTGCGAGCTAGATGAAATTGTTTGGCTCAAAGACACGAAAAAGAGGAGGCGGTTCTGATCCACAACCACACGGTTGTGCATTGGCCACTATTTCCAAGCTGATCATCATAACTGAACTTCATGATCACTAAATGATGCCAGAGAACAACATACAATTTTGACGTGAACCATTCTTTACCGTACCAGCAATTTGCCCATCCAGCAATATCTTAGGCCAGGGGTCACCAAACTACGGCTCGCTGGCCGGATCCGGATATACAATGTGATGTCGTTACGTAGTATCTAATCTATTTCTATTTGCTGACCTCAGCCAGCATTCAATCAGACGCTTACTCTGAGCAATACTCTTGGTTGGATGCGGCAATTCCAAACCAAACATTGATGATATTTTGAAAACCAAACGACAGTTTAACAAATCTCATTAACGTATTTTGCTGCTGAGTTTGAGAGATTCGGATATATGCACACTGTGTGTGCTGTACTATTTTTTTGCTAACATCGCTTTCTTTGAACCTGGGGTACGTGAACCGTCGGAGTTTATAGCCGCCCGTTTATTGAAGTTGTAATAAATTGGTCCCGGGTTACTGTGATGCTGTTACTGTGCGTGTCATATATTCTAATCTCAGCGTGATTGGGTCATTAGAAGTTCATTTATAACCGTTGATTGTACTTTGCCATCTAGCGGTTGGAAGTTTTTACTTCACTTATCGGTTATAAATGATCCAACAGTGACATCTAGCGGTTGGAAAACCTAACGCTTATAAATGAACTTCTAATAATCTAATGATTCAATAACGCTAAAATTAGCACATATAAGACGTAATACATGAACCAACATTCGGTCGATTGATTCAGGTTAATCCCGAAAAAATCTATTTCAAAACTCGAATAACTATTTCAGGTCGCCGTAACGAGTGACCCCGCTTTGAACAACCCTCAATAACTCGCGGACCAATTGTCATTCCACTATATATGACACATCAATCAATGTAGAATTTCATAACGAATCCATACAAATAAGCCTTATTTGCACAGCAAACTAACGGTAGCCGCTATCCCCTTTTTAGGTCACCAACCACCTATTTACTTAACCTTAACTTAGAAAAAGTGAAAAAGAGTTAAATTTCAACCGCTAGATGTCACTATTGGATCATTTATAACCGTCAAGTGAAGTAAAAACTTCCAACCGCTAGATGGCAAAGTACAATCAACGCTTATAAATTTAAGTCAAGGTTAAGTAACTAGGTGGTTGGTGACTTAAAACTGAGATAGGTGACTGAGATAACGGCTATCGTTAGTTTGCTGTGCATATGAAGCTTATATGTATAGATTCGTTATGAAATTCTACATTCAATGGCGTGTCGTATATAGTGGGATGGCAATTGGTTCACGAGTTATTAAGGGTTGTTCAACGCGGGGACACTCATTATATCCGACCCGAAATAGGTATTCGAGTTTCGAAATACATTTTTTCGGAGTAAAACTGAATCAATCGACCCAATTTTTACAAGGAATGTTGGTTTATGTATTACGTCTCATATGTGCTAATTTTAGCGTGATTGGATCATTAGAAGTTCGTTACGTGAAGTAAGAAGTCCCAACCGCTAAATGTCACTGTTGGATCATTTATAGCCGTTACATGAAGTAAAAACTTCCAGCCGCTAGATGGCAAAGTACAATCAACACTTACGAATGAAATAGGTATACTGTACTGTATAGATTGATTCGGGTTTAACCTAAATCAATCGACCAAATTATTTCAGGGAATGACGGTTTATGTATTACGTCTCATATGCACGAATTTTGCTAGTAATGGACAGCCAGCCCTCTAAATACTAAAGTTATTATGAGTGTAACTAGAGTTTTACTAAAACTGTTACTTTCTAGTAGTTCTACCGTTTTAAAAAGTTACATGTGATTGCGAGTATTGAACAGAATGGCTAGGCGGCCCGCGCTCGCCAATCTCTCAGTTATCCCGCCCGCTTTGAAAAAAGTTGGGTGACCCCTGTCTTAGGCGATAGTTTTCAATAAGCTATAAATCGATTTCAGCTTATCCAATGACGCTGGAATTTGAACAGATACTTCCCAATGCCATATTCAACATTCTGTGAAAAGTTGATAAAAATAAGGGAATGGAATAGTGTGTCGGGATACACCAAATGCGAGAAGACGGAAGCAGATAATGTGGGAACTAATCCGAGGGGGATGAGGGTTGTGGTTAGTATTAATATAACTCATTCGGGCATTTTCATTTTCATGAGTTTCTGTGGTTGAGTATATAGATTGCTCCATTATCATCTCTACAATTTTCATTTCCAGTTTCTGGTATTTAATTAGTTTTCGCAATATGGGCATTATGTCTAAGACCACAATCAACAGAATTCTTTGCTCTCCGTGCAGTTTCTTCATCTGGGCCTTACAAAAAGCAAAGTGCTCTTTTGCATGCATCCAATGCTATAACCAAAAGCTGCATTCCCTCTTACCCGCCATCATGGTTATGTTTCTGGTTACATGGTTTTTCTCTCACTCAATAATCGTGTGGGCGTTTTCAACGGTAAAATCAAGTATCGAGAGATCCGAAACCGGCAGGACTTTACCCCAGGACGAATCATTTTTAGTCATGTACAACCGAGGAGTAACGAGAGAAGGTACTGACGTGGGAGAAGGACCAAATTCTCAAGTTTTGGCGGATACATTTTCACAAGGCAATTTCCTCGATCTCAAGTTAAGGCACGTAATATCGTTGGCTTATCTGGGTTCCTCTCTGCAGTCGTCTCCAAAACAAAAACTCGGACTGGATTCTCTGTCGACGCCAGGGAAACCGCTATATCTCAGCACAAACTTTTCATATTTGCTGGATGAACTCGATGTCATACTCAAGGTGCAGAATTTTTACCTCCGTCATTGGGGTTGCCGCGAACTCGAATCGTTGTCCAAGCCGAACGCTATGTTCATCTCGCAGCACAGCGAAACGGGAAATGTTGTCTTCGAAGAAAAAAATGTTTCTTTGCAAACGTCCATAGTTGACACCGAGGAACTAGTGGCAGCGAAGTGTGGCTATGCCGATTCCGACTCTTCAAGATGCTTTTTTTTAAAGAACCGTAGAATGTTGCAACAGTATTTGTATTTGCAACAACTCTCCCACCCTAATATTGTTAAATTGTACGGGGTTTGTATTTCTACCAAATACGATAATTCAGTGCACGGGGTTATCATGGCGAAAGAAGCCGGTATAAAAGCTGAAACGAATAAGATGAGGTCGTTGCCATGGGCTCAGAGGTTAAAAATATCGTACGACTTGGTTAATTTAGCATACTATTTATCCACGAGTCCTTTCGGAAGTATCAGACTAGAAAATTGGTCACCGCAACATTTCGTAGTGATACCTGTAACCTACACTATAAAACTCTCTAATTTTGATCAGACCCTAACAATATCTGAACCGTCATGCAAAACTGACAGAGACTGCTCTGTTGAAAATGTACATTCAGCGACCAAATGCGTGGGAGGTTCTTGCAAAGGTTATAATGAAAAAGTCAATTTGCTTAATATATATAAGTCTTTTATTAAGCCTATTTTAGAGCACGAGATCCCCACTCGTATATCTGATGACGTCAAGAAGGTATTGTATACTTTAAATCAGCTCCAGTGCAATTCCACGCTATTGTTATCGTTGCTCAAGTTTTTGAGTACAAGTTCACAAGATGTCGCTGGATTGCAACAAGACTTGCCTAACAAGGAAGTGATTCACATCGGTGGACTCAAGCGCATTCGTGACGGCATGCAAGTCGATTCATGGGAGCAGCATGAGTCGCACGTTGCTATCAACGAAGTTGATTTCAATCAAATATTGATAGATCAAAACAATAACCAACAGGATATCAACAATGTGGGTCAAGAGGACCAAGATGACTTGAAAGACACATTTGGTTACAAAAAGATAGAGAATGCTGATTTCCCAGGCCGGTATGATTATTACTGCCCCCACAGTAAAGCCGAATGGGGATGTGTTGTTTCCTTGCGAAAATTGGAAGAGGCTGCAAAGAAGTGCGATAATGATGAAAAATGCAAAGCATTTGTTACGATGCCTCATTTGCGCAAGGAAGGTTGGATCATTGCTATTCTAAAAAGTGACAACCCCAGGGCAGTCGATCATGCCGGAACGACAGTCTACATAAAAGTATCTGGCGTTGGAAACGCACAAAACGAGAAGAATGAGAAGGATAGCTTGGACAATAGGTCGAGCGTTGTGAAACTTTGTCTGCAAGACATTGTTGATGCACAAGAAGCCGTTCGTGAAACTCAGGAGCACAAACTAATGAAAGCTTGCGGCTGGGTAGACATGACTGACAGTAAATGGCAGTCCGCTGTTCTCGAGAGCACAATCAAAGACGCATCTGCTTTCAAACCGTCGCGAGGCAAAATGGCGGTAGGAGGTCAGATGAATGTTATGTTGGAAGTGGTACCAAAATTGAGCACCGCTTTGTTCATGGCTAAAAAAGGCCCTCAAGAATATCATTTAGCGCAGCTCACCACTTTCTATTTGGACAGGATGCTAGGATTGTTCAAAACAGTCCCGTCTTTTCTACGCACTCTGACCGAACAAGAAATGACGGACGCAGGTTTTCCGGTAGACATAGGAGGAAATCAGTTTGATGTTTTTCGTTCATTAAAGAACCCAGACAAATCTCTGTCCGGAACTCTAATTCCCGTTGTCAGTGGTCGGGTCGGAGTCGAGCATTACATTTCTGTGCCAAAGCTCAATCAGATCACAAATGCAGTAACGCCTTTTAGCCGAAGGCAATGGGACGACTTGGAATATCTTCTCCTTATGTGGTTAGCTTCTTTGCCTTTTCCTTCCAAAGGACATCCAAGCGTGCAAGGACTCCTGGTTCACATAAAAACCGAAGAAGCATTTAAAACTGAGCCGTCACCGGTTGTCTTACTCTATTTCAACAACTGTCAGTTCCCACGCATCGCCATTGATGTGTTGCGTAGTTTTCGATCTTCCCACTGCAATTTCGGTGACCAGTTGGTTGCAAGGGTCAGGACTGCATACGCAGACCTTCAACAAAACGCGTTCACTTTCCAGGTCCCTGTGGCAGATGTAGCTACAAGGAATGCAAACAGACTGCTCGAGGTTGTTGACAGCTGTGTCCGAAAATTTGGCGAAAACATTGTCTTGTATGAATCGTAGCATCATTTCAATGTTGTGGTACTACACAATCATGAATAATGTGTCTGCAGCTTTTTTTCGGGAAATGTTATTTTCAATACGTGTGATCTGCCTCAATGAAATCAATGAATTTATATCACATGTGTAGTATGCATAGTTTAACAATGCTTTTTTATATCAAAATTGGTGATATTCGATTATTGCAGTGATTTGACAGTTTGGTGCGGGTTTTTGATGGGCCATGGGTGACAATGGTGGTGTGGTTAACTGAAAGTAACTAGATGTGGTACATTCCGGGAACTATTAAAGCCCTTGACTGTTTTAGTTAAGTTGCTTTGGAGGCTTCAGTGTTCAATTCGCACACATACAAAGTTGTACCATTTTTTTTTCTATCATTTTTTTATTCACTCTTAAATTATATTTCTAAGATTTATAATGCAAATAATTCAATAAAAATTGTAATTTCTGCTCAAGCATAATCAAGATCAAGGTCTTTACTGTATATAAAAGTTATTTACCATGGTAAATCATAGCTGTAATTTTGTTAATATTCTATGAACTAACAAGTATTGCTTTATCATTATCTGTCTCGTTGCAATCTATAACTTGAGCTTATGTCAGAGATTTTATGTTTGTTTTTCTATCGTTTTTTAAAAGTTGTATTTGCTGAAACGAAACTGTCGAATTAGGTTTCGGTCGAGTTGCATTTCATTCAGCCGAAGGCACATGTTTTTCCATTATTTATAATTTACTTTCATTCTAGTACAGCATTAAATTTTTGAACTCGCAAGAAACCCAGAAAAACATGTTGAATAGAGAATGGAAGGAACATCTCGAATTTATTTTTTGCGTTACTGGAGTTTACATTACACTCCCCATTGTCAGTTTTCAAGTCTAATTTAAATCATCATATGTAACAAGAGTATGCATTCTGTTTTATGTTAGGGATAAGCAAGTTCTGGTCGAAATAATATATTGTTTTTTTTCGAATTACTGATGTGTCAGTGATATTAATATGTGAAATTGTCCTGCACTGCAGGTTTTGTTTCAAAAAATTAGTTCATTTATTTTGTTTTTGTTTCAGTATTCATGTAAAATGTTTCAATGGTAACATACTGTGATCATTTGGAATCACGGGTGATATTTTTATGTTTTTGTTGCAACATTCTCACAACTTTCTGTATGCTACATCTCAACTCTTCAATGTTTGGTACAGTCTTCTACATTATTTTCAGTTTGATTTTGTATGTGTGTCCACAGCACTGTGAAGTTTATAAGTTACTAGTGCCTTTCAGGTGATGACTTGTTTTATCATTGGAGTGCAGGTAATCTCTCTTTGGTACTTTGCACAATACAGATTATTTTTTATAATCGTTGGAAATTGATTTAATGTCATTGTGCTGCTGAAGTGTGCTCAATTTATACAATAATCTCATAATAAATTATCATTCATTATAGCTGATTTCCCTTTGTCTTGAAACGTTACCATAGGGGCACAGTGCAATATAAGTAATGCGGGAATGTAATGGAGTCACCCCCCCCCCCCCCACAAGAACATAAAAAACTTTGGGGAAGGAGGGAGAAGTTTGTTTTGGTGAA